>JAJGBQ010000011.1:0-33696 GCA_022457065.1 Curvularia sp. ZM96 | reverse complement strand
TGCGCGCGAAACTAAGCACCGTCTCCTTGTCCGTCACGTTAGGCCCCGGAATCTCGTCCATAGTCCAGTCCTCGTCTGCAAGCTGCACAGCTCTTCCCGTCATTCTGCCCCAGTCCAATATGCCGTTGATCGTCTCTTTGCTTCGGTCTGCGAGCCTCTGTATCGTCATGGCCTCGGACTTGACGCGCAGCCGTGGCACTGGCTCGCGGTCGGTCGGGTCCTCATCGCTGGCCATCCACACTGCCGCCTGCTCCGGCACGTCGAGCCGCCTATGCAACTCGGGATACTTGTACGTCCCATGGTGGAAAATGTGGCGAAGCGAAAACTCCTTGTCGGTGTTGTGAGTGCTGGGCGGGAGAGGTGGTGGCGGCAGGATGGGTACGTCTGGGGCGCTACTGACGCATGCGGCAAGGAAGGAGAGTAGGAACGAGGCCGCGATGCGTGATGTTGGTGTACATGATGGGCGTGGTCGCATGTTGTAAGAAACGTGATGGTAAAGACTGCAGTATCCAGAGAAGAAGAAAGGATGAAGACGCGTGGTAGCTCGGAGCAGGGGAGTTGCGGCTGTCTCTATGCAAGCACATGCATCTATGACGATCCGTGGTTCACTTGACCCCAGACGCGCTGGCGGCCGCCACTTGCATGCACTTGGGACGCACTTGCACGTGCGGGGGGGATCGATAGCGACTGCAAGCTCCGGATAGCTTCAACTCCCCCCACCGCTATCGCGCGCCAATCACACGCCAATCCGCCAAACCTCACCACGGCTGCTCGCTAGCTCTCGCTCCTCTCCCCGCTACAGCAACTCCCCGTCATTTTGCATGTCTTGGACGTCTCGCCGCATCAGGATCCAGACGCCGCCCGGTGCTCGCGGAAGTGCCGCCGCATGACGTGAGCGTATGTAGTCGACACAAGTTTCACCATTCTTCCTCTCGATGCCGGCACACGACACACTTGGAGTCCCCTGATACATTCTACCAATATATACTACCACCGCCGTCCTCACCATGGCCGACCGTCCCAAGAACCTCCATCCTTCACGTTCTTTTACACGTCTTGAGACTGCCCCAAAAAGCCCGCTGTCCCGAAGCCGCGCAAGCACATTGCAAGGAACGCACTCACCAGATATGCTGGATCCCCTGAAGGCTGCCGTGGTGCCAGAGGAGGATGAATCCACCGAGGGAGATGTGTTTGCGAAGAAAGTCGAGGATGAAGAGGAAGACGGTCAAGAGTCCAAGGCACCAGACACATTCGAGGAGCTGCCCATAGAGATTCGCAGCTTGACTGAGAGGTATCTATCGGTACCCGTACGCTTTAGATGGGCTTCTGACGCGCACGTAGATTCCTTGAGTCCCTGACCGCCAGAGTACATCCCACACCGCTGTCCGCCGATGCCCTCGGCGAGCTGTTCCAAGACTTCTACGGCCGTGCTTCTTCCAAGATAAATACACACATAGCAACACTGTCAGCCCGGCTGACAAGCGAATCTTTCGTCGCCGATTCGAAAAAGAATGCCGCTCCATCGAGCAAGCCCGGATCAATACGGAAGGGAAGTGATCCATCAGGGGAACAGCAAATGTTGAGCGCAACCGAAATGGCCGACCGCAAGAAGGCAAGAAAAGCGCTCGAGGTCAAACGATTGGCCCTTGAGGAGGCTGTCGAGCGGGCAGTGTGTGAGAAGGTTTACGAAAGATATGGCGGCACAGAAGTACCGACGACGAGGAGAGAGACCACAAACTCAGGTCAAGAACAGCAGCTCTCTCGCTGGTGGGTATCGGGCTGCAGGAGCTCCTGATGACTGGCGAGGAATTGACAGAGGAAGAGCGCCAGAAAGCTAAAGAGAAGGAACCTGAGATTCGAGAGTACCTGTCTGCAGCGCGGGAAGACTTGCTTAAAATGAACGACGAAAAGTACCCCCTCGGCAAAGTACAGCACCTAACTGCTACGCACAAATCCATTGTCGAAGCACTGTCCAAGATCTTTCCTGCCACCTCGTCTGCAGATGAAATTCTTCCAACCCTCATCTATGCACTCATCACTATGCCACCCGTTCACCTCAACGTCATAAGTGACCTGAACTTTATCCACCGCTTCCGTGCCTCGAGTCGGATGGATGGCGAAACAGCCTACTGTCTGGTCAATCTGGAGGCAGCCATCTCGTTTCTAGAAACTGTTGACCTTTCCTCGCTACGTTCCGAAGAGACTGCTTCTGGAAAGCCAGAATCAAGACCTGGGACGCCCAAATCAGAGATCACGCCTATGCCATTAGGTTTATCAGATGCCCCAGATCTCATCCAAACACCCGCCACCCCAACCAGCAAAACCGCGCCAAAGGAACCATCAAGCCCTACGACGACCAAAGCCCAACGCCGCTTGAGCAATCTCATACAAACACAGACCAACAAGATCGAGGCTGCCTCTGATGCGGTGCGCGACTCAATCTTAGACTCTGCGGATCAAGCCCTTGGGAGGATCAACACCACCCTTGACACAAGCTTCAAATTCTTCTTCGGTGGTCTCAAGGAAAAGAACCCCAACGGTCCGACGCAAGCACAGCCAGAACTTCCCAAGACGTTGGAAGATGCTAGGAAGCTTGTCAATTCTCCCACTCGCGCATATGCCGACGACGATAATCTGAGTGTCAGCGCCGCGAGTTCGATTCAAGGCGAGGAGGCACCCGAGAACATTAGCAAAGGGCTGGACGCCAAGATGGCTGATATCTTTGGCGGCAAGAGGCAAATCAGAGATCGTAGTGTCGACTCAACTAGGTCGGGTGGTAGCAGCAGCGGACGACGAGTCACTTTTACGTCTGCACCAAGCGCAGAAGATAAGACACCGTCGCCTGCACCAGCCAAAACAGAACCTCCGCCACCGAATAACATTTCCGCCGTTGATTCTCTTCGCAATATGGGCAATAATTTCAACCCCCTGAACCGGTTCTCCAGCATGAACGTACTGCCCCGTTTTGCACGTGCTGTCAGCAGCAGCAGCACACCGGTTGTCTCTTCGCCGAGCCAGGAACCGCCAAAGACAAGTCCTTCACCCGAACCACTCAGTCGAACAACAACAGCGGAAATGCCTGCGCCCGACGAAAAAGGAGCAAAGGCAATTGCCGCTTTAGAGCAGTTGAAGAAGACGCCACCGCCCGTGAAGCGCTTTCTTGAAGCTAAAGACGCACAAGATTTGAAGCTGAAGGAAGTAGATGAATTGTTGAAGGAGTACCAAAGACTAGCTGGGGCATTGAAGGCAGCAATCAATCATTGAACATCTCTGCTGTTGATTGTTTCTAGCTAGAAAAGTTTAGACGATCCATTTATAGACATGTTGACCCCGCTGTTAGGCACGGCGGGAGATGTAAGAGACACGCATATTCGATGCGTGGTCATTGAGACTATTTCTATCAACCCATTTCCACAATGCCCCTGCATACACTTTTCTGCACCATGTGTTTCTTTTTTACAAAACTCAACGCATCGTTGATGGTTTTGCCAACCTTCTGTCCGTCGGTCAAACCGGGGGTTACCAAGTTGGGAAGGGGCAACAATGTGCACGGACATGTAAACAACGCACCACAACACAAGACCAACATTCCCAAACGCTGCACTAATCACCCACAGGCTCGACAGTTCCAGTCACAGACATGGAAGAACCAATGCCAACTATGTCGCCCGAAAAGTCAAACACATACTCGGATTCGATAGTCATCGAAGACGACATCGACATGGCCTTCCACGACCCGCCCTCCTCTCCCTTTGTTGCGCATATCGAAGACGACGACCGCGAAAATGTTGCGCCAGACGCAGCACACACACCTGTCAAGCCGCTGGTCGACTTGGACACCAACGTTACCCAGTCTGCGTTCAAGGTTTCACCAGAGAAAAAATCTGTGCTCAGAGACCGTACAAGTCCCATGAAGACTTCGCCAGTGAAGAACCTGATGGATGATTTCGAGGGCGTTGCACGCAGCCCCAGTGCTGCGAGCCCCAAGACAAGTGTCTCTCCCGTCAGAGAATCCGCTGCAGAGCGGTCTGGCTCGCCAATGAACAGTGTCTCTCGCAAAAGCCGGTCGCCCTCCAAATCTTTCCACGCCTCGTCGCCCGAAACAGTGCAGCGCAAGCTGTCGTTGGCAGACCAAGTCCCCGAGATATCAGTCACTCCATCAAAACGGCCAGCTTCTTCTCCCCTCAAGACGCGTGTGTTGCGCGACAATGAAGGCTTGATTGCCGCCATGAACTTTATGGATACACCAAAGGAAAGCGGAAGTGTTAAAAGGCAAAGTCACCAGAATACCGACTTCGATCTCGACTCGGGCCTGGACAGCACATACATGCATCCCGATGGTCCGGAAGCCACTTCGCTGGATATCGACGATAGCTGCTTCAGCACATTCTCCGAGATGCCAGGAATTGACATGACCAAGTTTGCAGCTCTCAGAAACAGCCCAGCAAAACAGGACGCGCTGGATGTACGTATACCATATACAGAGTCACCAAGTGCCAATCTAACAAAACCCACAGGCTACACCGCGCCCTCGTGCTCAGATGACACCTTCAACTGCTCGCCGCACCGAACAAACGCCCAGTCCCACACCACGCCGAACCTACAAAGACAACGACACCACAAATTTGCTCTTGGACTTTACTGCTCAAATAGAGTCTTTTTCGAGCTCCCGCAGCGGTTCTTCCGGTCGTTCGCAAACGTCGCCTAGCAAGTCTAGCAAGGAATCAAGCCTCCGCTCCTATTATCAAAATCAACGATCGCCTGCTAAGGGTGGAGCGAACGTGCCTGCGACACCAAATCAGAGCCGCCAAATGCTCAATCTCTTGGATTTTGAGCTGCCTCCGCCACCAACACCCCGATCTCTGCCGACGGTGACCATCAGAGAGCTGGAGTCTGTCAAGTCTCAATTCCAGTCTCAAATATCATCCCTTACCGCCAGTTTATCAGGAAAGGAAGCTGAGATTGAGGCGCTTTCCCGGGCTATCTCGGATGCTGAGCGCCGTGTGGGCGAAGCACAGGAAACTGTACGTGAGGAGCGCTCCGCTCGCGAGTACGCCGAAACACAGATGGTAGACTGGAAATCCAAAGGTGAAGAGGTCCAGAGGCTACTGCAGGACGTTCAAGCTGAGATGGCCCGCAACGACGCCGAGCGCGAGGAGCTGTATGCCAGGTTAGCCGACGCTGAGAAGCGTGCCGAAGAAGCCGAAACCCGATCTTCTGAACTGGAGACCAAGGTCATTGAAGCTGAAAGCAAGAACGTGGATATGACGACTTTTATCAGCAACGATGAGGCTGGCGACAAGAAGATCTACTCTGAACTCGAATGCCAGGCCGCCATTGCCGAGAAGGTCAACGAAGTGGCACGCGATCTCCACACAGCTTACAAGGCTAAGCACGAGAAGAAGATCAAGGCACTGAAGGACAACTACCAGCGGAAGGCTGATGAGCGGTGCAAAGAACTCAAACTGCAGATTGTGGGACTCGAACGCCAAGTCGAAGAAGCAGAGAAGAAGCGCAATAACACTTTGTCCAAGACTGTTTCTGGACAACAAGACGGCGACGAGACCCAAGAGGCGTCACCCTCAAAGTCCACACGGAACGCAGAAGATGCACAGATGCTCGAGGCACAGAGAGCCGAAATTGAAAATCTCAAGGCCAAACTCGCAGGTCTGCAGTCTGAACTCAAGTCACTTCGCAAGTCACACGATGCTCTTGTGGAGGACTTGGAGGCCGAGCGAGTTGAGAAGGGTGAACTGGTAGCAGCAGCCGAGCAAATGTTGTCCATGTGCGGAGAGAAGATGGAGGAGTTGCAACAAGAAGATCTGCGTCGCTCACAGATGAGCTCAGAACCACGTGCTGCACCTCAACAGCAGCAGCCACAAGAACAACCACAACGCCAAACACAACCACCAGCCGCGCCTCAGCAATCAGCTTATCAACGAGGGCCTCCACAGCAGCAAGCCATGCGCAACACGGGCTTCCTTGCGGGCGCTCCAGCGCGTCCCACATCAGCTGTTGGAAGCGGACGACCGGGAGCCATGCACGAGCGCAGTGGCAGTAGCAGTAGCAATGTAGGCAAGCCATCTGGGCTACGGACACCAGGCAGTGGTCTCAAGTATCAGCCAGCAAGTGGGTTAAACCGCAGCATGAGCGGTAGCAAGAGCCGGCTGATGTCGAACATTGAACGCATGGGAGGTGGAAAGGAGTAGAATGCCTGGCCAGATCCTAGCGGTGTTGCTACAAGTAATGTTGTAGTAGGTGGTGGTGCTGGTGGTGCTGTTGAAGACTCTCGATATGAGCGGTTTGGCTCGGCCAAGTTTGGGTATGGGGCACAACGGTGATGACGGTGTTTCACTCTGTGGGCCAAATTTTCTATTTTTTCTTCCTTCTTCTGGGATCTGGACTTGATGGGCAAGCTACGAAATCATGTGGTTACTAGGTGGAGACAATGACACAACGAACATGGTATTGGTGTCTGTCTTGATTAGGGACTTTGACTATGGGTCCTGTCTGCAAAGGGGCGTTGTATCGGAGTTTGTGGTTTCAGTGGAACGATCTCTCTCGTCTTTTTTTTAAAGAGAGAGAGAGAGAGAGAGAGTCAGTGTAAAATATCATCTTGTTTCTTCTTTTTACTCCTTTACTCTTTTGTGTTTGTTACCATGTCGATATGCAGACAGATTCCAGAAGATGCCGTCTTCATCTTCCAATCGCAGGTCCTGTAATTCTTCATTTCCCATGTTTCCTCTTGCTCATCTACCATGATGCTCGTTTGTTTGCCATGCCCCTTTCTTCCCGCAACAATCTCCCGACCATGTATGTATGGGTGTGTGGGTGGGTGTAGTCGATAGTTTGCACATGGACTGATCCATGTTCTTAGTCTCTGGTAGTTATACATGTACTCCTTATGTACCTGCTAGTCTAGTCGTGCTACCCACATTGTGGTATCACTGTCATCTATCTGTGGCAAAGTCGGGCCGACAGCGGGAAGGTGTAGTAGACAGCGGATCCTGGGGTATTTGTGTGGAGGTGGAGTAGGGCGTAGGAACGTGAATGGGAAAGAGGGATGGGAAAAGGTAGTTTAGTACTTTGCAGCGGCTGTCCTTTTCTGGTTCTAGTGTTGGAGGTATTGGTCGCGTGTGTCATGTATGTTTGCCTAGGACCGACGATGTACTCGGTTCCGCTGGAATGGGAACGGGAGGCATGGAGTAAGCGGCACAGGCACAGGGCGGGTTAGGCGGGCAGTGAAGGGTGGGGGCTCGAGGGTGGTCTAGTTGTTTTGTATTGTTGTAGCCAGTGCACGTGGTACTGGCAGAAGTAGTATTTTTGGATGAAGCGAGATGTTTGTTATGGAGAGAGAGGATAGAAGCACGTGGGTGTGCTAGTCCCATCTCGTCACGGAACTGGCACATGTGTCGGATAAAAAAAAATCAAACCGTCATCAGCGGCAATGACTATGTAGAGCAAGCTCATTACAATAAATCAAGGTCAATATGGAACCGCGCTCTGGAAAGCATCGGAAGACATGGAAGGCGAGCCGGGGTTGATGATCGTCGCAGGGGTCTTGGGACCCCTGTAGACCTTGTTTCACGAAGTCGGGCAAGATTTGAAGCTCATCTCCCGCGGCTGTGGGGAAACGAGCACAATTTTCAACGAGCCGATATTGTGTAGTCGCAAGCGAAAATGTGGGTAGGCATGAGGTAAGAAAAATTTGAGGTGGCAATCTCGTCTCGGTCGCCGATCGGCAGCGTGGTGGTGGTGTTAGAATTTGATGAGAAGGCGGAAATCAACGCGAGGTTAGCGTTGGGATAGATACAAGCACACACCTGCTTTACAGCGTGCGCGTAGCGTACATGGTAGGTATTGGCTGGGAGGTATGATGCAACAGTGGCATGCGTTGAACGGTCCCCACCCGATGACAAGATGCGGGCCGGAGGTGTGGTGAGACGTAAACCGCAACGGGTGAACATGGAAGATAAGACTCGAGCGCAATGCGTTCTTTGTTGCTGACGTCGTTGTTATGGCGGGCAAGCCGTGATACAAAGAAAAATTGCAGCGTCGTCTATTCAACGAGAATGCAGCCATTCAGCATGGGCGGTTGAGAAGGCCAGTACCGGAGAAGTGGCCGATGTTGAGGACTAGAGAGAGAAGCCGTCATGCCAGGGCGGGCCAGACTAGACGTTGAACCTTAAAAGCCGAACCAGAACCAGAACTCCAAGTGTAACGGAGCGTTGGGCATGGGTGGACTTGTTAACGCGTCTTGGTCGCGTGCTAGCGGACTGTGAGGCGTCGATGGTTGTCGAAGGGCAATTTGGCCTAGGGCGTGTGGTGAGGATGAAACCATAGACCAGAGGGCCTTGTAATTTCCCTTGCAGCTGGGGTAGACGTGCGTCAGGTCAGATGGGTGAGGTCATGGCTGCGAGGAAAAAGTAAGGAAGGCCAGACGGGAGCCACGAGATTGGATCGGGTTCGCGGTCTGTGCACGCAGGGCGGGGGCGGTTGTTTGGGAGGCAGGCGCGGAGCCAGGTCGTCGAGGGCGCTCTTGCCCTCCTGGAGCAGGTTACTGGTAGCAACTGCTCAACGCCTGGAGACGGAAGGGCCAGGAGAGCGCCGCTGCCTGACGCGATTCGTGTGTGCGTGTGCTTGTGTGAATCCGTGTGCGTAAACAGTACGGATCTGCATATAATACCGGAGCAGCAAACACTATCAGCAACATCAGCAGCATCAGGACGAGGGCAAAGGGCCGAGCCAGTGCAGCAGCCACTCGAGGCCATCACACTCGGGCAGCGTGGCCGAATAAAGGTTCTATTGACGATATAAGCGTCATGGTAGGAGCACGGGGCTGGCATGGGCTGAGGACGCGACTCGGGGCTTGCCAGTCAGTGGCGGGCGCTGCAGCTCGCGAAGGGTCAGCAGGAGGTGGCGCGTGTATGTGGCAGCAGAAACAAAGCAGGCCAAGGCTCGAGGCGCGGTGATGGGCAGTCGTGGTACATGGAGCACAGTAGCCTATGTACAATGGCTGCACAGGATGCCGTGGAATGGTAGAGCAGCGCGCGCAACAGCGAGGGGATGCCGGCAGGCGGTTAGGCCAGGGGAACCGATAAAAGTCTACCGGGACCGGGGCTACGGATGATTCGTTCGCTTCATTATGCGTTCCGGGTCTAGCGCCACGACACTCCTGGAGTCCGCTGATGCTGAGGGCGTCCCGATGCTGCTGCTGCTGCTCCCATCGCTGCCGGGGGGAGATTGGCAGTGTGATTGGCTGCGGGCAGGGCAGAAGAAACACAGCTGAGATACGCCGTGTAGAAAAATAAAAGCAGCGCGCGCAGAACAAGCAACGTCGGGCTGTCAAACCATGTCGGGGAGATGCGCCAGGGCCTGCAAGGTACCGCCACCATGTGATTGGTGGCGGCGCCTCTACGCGGGCGCCACGACATGCCTTGCTGCGACCGCGACTGTGACTGTTGCTGCTGCTCGTGTCGCTCTAGGGGATGCGGGAGCCTGTCTTCCGACAGCTGCAGTCAGGCGACGAGTCAGCGCAGCAGGGCAACGCAGAGCGTTTGAACAGGTCTGCAGCGGCGCCTCCTGCCCAACCGCCTTGCCCATCGTCGGCGCGCGGGGCGCCTGCCGGCCGGCGCGTTGTCGATAGCAGAGGCAAGAGCGAACAAGAGCAGGAGCCAAATGAGCCACACGTGGCCCTGGCGCCCCGGCGCCCATGCGCGGCACGGAAATTGGCCTAGTCCCAATTCCACCCTGGCCCTTGGCGCTGCTCGACGCGCCCAGGGCCCGTCACTCCCCCAGAGCAAAAACTGTCCAATACCCACGCCGACCCGCTTCTTGTGCCCTCTCTTCGGTCGTCGGGAGATCTGCTTCTTGCTTGCTTGCTGCTGCATTCCTTTCCTCTCTTCACGCCGCACTTCGCTGCGCGCCTGTGCATCCGCTCCTTCGCCTTTGCCTGTTCCATCCCCTCGACTCACGCTCCTTAGCCCTTTTCTAATCTATTGTTTATACTTGACGTCCTTACTTTCGTCCCGTGCCCCCAGCCCGCACGCTCCTATTCCACACCCGCAGAGAAAGAGAAGGAAAAGAGACTACCAGCCCTCACCGCACCCACGCACGCACAAGACGAGATAACATCAACAAAAAAGACACTTACGGCCGTCCTCCCCCACTACATGTTGACACCTGCTGCTTGAGCCCGACTTGCCTCACCCTCGCCCTCCTCGCTCCTTCCGCCTAGCGACGATTGGTCACCCTGCACCCCCTCACCTACAACCAGCGTGATCGCTGCCAGCAGTAAGACATCACTCCCAACGCTGCAGCTGCAACACTCCAACACTACCAACTGCCGTTGTATCCTATGTTGCACTGCCCCCACGCAATATGCTAATACCTGCCAGGACACCATGAACCGCTGGCTGAACAGGAAAAAGGATGGCGGCGACGACGTGGCTGCCGGAAAGAAAGGCAAAAAGGGCAAAAAGGGCCAGGAGGAAGAACCAAAGCCAGAGTTCGATCTCAACACGGTACTCCCAAAAGCGGACGACTTCCGCACCAGTTTGATCCTGCCCAGTCTGTCCACACGCTTTAGCATGCTGAAAGAGCAGGATGACCCTTCATCACTGCTAGGCAAAGCAAGCGACGACAGCGTGCTCCAACCCAAACGCCAATCCCGTCTCCACGAGTTTGGTTTCGTTCCCGGAGGCCTTTCCGACATTGCTGAAGTATCCTCGCTCCACAGCTCCGTCAACCGACCGTCTACGTCTGTCGCTGAACCCACCGAGTCCATCCACAGCGGCAGAGACGAAGAAGGCTACACCAGTGTCATGAGCCGTGCAAGACCCGGCGAGGGCAACATCTTGTTTGGCGGACGTCAGAAGATCTACGTCATTTCAAACACAAACTCAAAAGGCACTGGACGTACCCTCTATGAAGACGATGTCAATCTGTCAGCCTATCAACGCCTACGACTAGAGGAGAAGGAGCGCATACGGAAACAGGCAGAAGAGGACGAGGAGAAAGAATACGAAGAGAGTCAGAACTCGGAACCGTCCAGTCCTACAGAGCTCAGTCGGAAGAGGGAAACCACGTCTTCCACAAATTCTGGCCCGTCCAATACACGCACCTCGACTGCGGCAACTTCCATAGCCTCCCAAGGCGCCAACTCTGTTGCCGCCTCCTCGACCCCGGTCACCTCCCCAGATCTGAGCCGGTCCACCACCAAGCGGCGATTATACGACCAGGGCTTGGACCAACAAATCCAAGACCAACAATCCTCAGCCATGAACCGTCTCAACACGATACAGCGGGCTCGTGCGCCCACAACAGGACGATCAACTCCACCCCTACCCATAGGCCATGCACGGTCGGCAACAAATCTCCATGATCGCTTCGCTCGGGGTCCTGGTATCCGCTCAGAAAGCCCCAACGCCTCGGGCCACCCTGGCATGATCCGGACCAACTCGTCTGGCCCAGCCAGCCCTGCTCTGTCTCGCCCACAATCGCCTCCATTGGCCAGCCCAGTGGTTAGCGATGCCAGCGACGCACAGTCCCTCATTGCTGCGCTCCAGCCGAATGACCGTGGCAAGGCCACTGCTATGGGAACCTTCAACAAGCCAAAGGAGGCTTTTAGCGAGGAACAGTATGCTGAGCGCCTGCGTCAGCTCAACCAAGACACTCGTGCCCGCGAGTCGCCAGCACCAGAAGCTGCAAAGACGATGCCTCGCAAACCCTCGTTGAGAGAGCGTGCCGAACAGGAGAGGAGGAAGAGAGCTGAAAGCGATGTCAAGGACAAGCCAAGACCTGAATCGCCACCAGAACCGAGCCCGGCAGGAAATGCTTTTTCCAGATTCCAGGCTGCCGCCAGCCAGATGAGGGTGGCAGGCCAAGCAGCTGCAAGTGTGCAGCCAAAGCAGAAGCTTCCTGAGAAACCTCGGGATGAATGTGCAAAAGCTACCTTCTTCACCTCGCCAGATTCGAGTGATGATGAGCAAGGCCAAGAAGAGGAGCAACGCCAACAAGAAGCTGCAAAGCCGGCCGCGACTCGTCCACAGGGACTTGCCCGTCGTTTTGACAATCTTCCCGTGGCAACCGGCCCTGCACCGCCAATGTTCGATCATCCTGCACTTCGCTCGCGTGCCCCATCACACGAAGGTGTCGAAAGGCCAGGCCTTGTGACCCGTCCAGACGACGACTCTCCCACCCTAGGCCCTCAGAACGGGGGGCTTAGCGGGTTGATTCGCCAGCACCTGCGTAACTCCAGCAACGTCTCCTCGACTTATGGCGAGCCTGGCCCGCCTATCATGAGCCCGCCCATGGATTCGGCCTTCCAAAACAACGACTATGGGCTGCAACGCAAACAGACAGAATCTGAGTCTGTCACACCTGTTCCGTCAAACTCCACCCATTCCAACCCATGGGACCTTGACGACATTGATAACCCACATCGTGAGGACCAAGGCGCCGCCAAAGCATCAAGTCCCATTGAGGGATCCCATAGAATAAGGCCTCTTATCATGAGTACTTCTGAGCACCACAACAATGGCCCCTCTCAATGGGACCTCACTCCTCGCAGGAATCATGAGAGAATTGCTAGCAACGAGACGGAAGCCGAGCACGAGGCCTTCCAGCGAGACCTTGCTCACAGGCAACGGCTTATTCAAGAAAGTCTTCGTGCAAAGGCTGAAGGACGGTCGCCAAGTCCTGGGCCTGGTGCCGGACCGGGATCGTCTGGAGGATTGAAGAACGCTTTGAACATGCTTCGTGCAAAGTCAAACGGCGATGCATTTGCTACCGTCGACTCGTCTAACAAGTCGGTGAGGAAGCTTGGCCTTGGTGCAGCGAATGCTAGCAGCACTTCGCTTGCAGGTATGCAAGGTCCTGAAATACCACCACTACGACCCAAGCCGTCCCGTATCCTGCAACAGAGTGAGCAGGACGCTCAACGCGAACTCGAGAACAGACAACGATCAGCCACAGAAAGCAGCCGGACGGGCCGCCCCGTAGGTAGATCGCAGCCGGTTTCCACTCGGAGCTCAACCCGAGAACGCTCCAGCTCTGGCACTTCATCAGGGCGCTCCTGTAGCCGTGGAGGTCATTACCGTGACGACCTAGATCAGGCCATGGCCGAAGGGTCTCGAGGTGCCTACCCTCCCAACACATTCCCTTCGCTACCAGGCTACGTTGCAAACCCTACGCCACCACTACCCACGGGAAAGACGTCGTTGGACTCTGAAGGTCGCACGCGCTCACGGAGCAATAGCAAACTTTCTGCCTCCAACTACTTCGAGTCAAAGCACGTCCATCCCATCCAAACCAACCTGACACCGGGCCAGAACTCTCGATTCCCGCCTCAACAGGGCAAGCTATCACCTGGACTGCCAATCTCGCCTCGACCCTCGCCGGGCGTTTACAGCAACCACAGTGGTCAGGGCTACTCGCACCCCAGCTCCCCAATGCCCCCGTTTGCCAACAGCCATACGCCTCCTGTGTCAAACCCCACTACGCCGAATCCAACGACGCCTAATGCTCCTGCTTTCAACCCAAGCACTGTGCAGCCTATAAATAGACAAGGAGTCTTGCGGAAGAAGTCTATTGCCAAAGCGGACATCTCGGAGCCTGTGTTTATCTCGACAACCTCTGTGATTGACACGATTGATCTTCCCCTGGCGCCTCTCTCAAGAACGGCAGCGACCCTGACGCGCCACCTGTTCCACCCATCAACCCCATGAGGCGGCGATTTGGATTCGGTCGTGGTGAGAGTTCGGACCCTGCTGTGCAGCCTGGTATGGACAGCCCGCGTGCACCTTTCGCTGAGCCTCTTCGCACAGGCTCGGCTGACGGACCGTCTGCGTTTTCGCATCCACCACCCAGAAACGGGCTGAGGAAGGCGACAAGTGAGGGCAGGAGTCTGCGGGGATCGCTCAAAGCCAGCTGGGACCATCTCCGCCCGTGCCACAGAACGGCTTTCCCGGACGCAACGACTCTCCTCCACGTGGTCAACGGCCCATTGAGGGTGCCATGTTCTAGATGGTGTGCCTGGAGTCATGTGTGGTTCTCTCTGGTATCTTTTCTCTTCTTCCCGGGTGGCTTTTTTTCACTCCTTCTCTTCTCTTATCGTGTCTTTTTACTCTACCTTTTCTTTTTACCTTACCGTTCTTTCTGCCTGCGATCTACAGCAGTAGCAGTTTTACGCTTGCTCGTCTGTCAGACGAAGCCTTTTTTCCCTTTACTCTACTGTATTTTCGCTCTGCCATGTCTGTGACCACGGCGTTATTTGTTAGGTTATTTCCTTGATCTCTTTCTTTACCAGTATCTCTGCGATATACCTCTCGATTCTATACTTTTTCCGGTGCAAAGACCTGTTTCATGATGGACGAAGGGTTTGGGCTAGACTGCGACCCGGCACCGGGCTGGACACGGTGTTAGTAGAGCGCAATCGCATCACGCAAGTTTCGAGGGCACTTGATCTGAGCCGGATCGGGAGGCAGCTTGAATGTTCATCCAAGTCGAAAATATACTACCGGCCGCTAACGTCGGCTTCCTGTAAAATCTGTTCGCGTTTGCTAGTGGATTGCGTCTGTCAGTTAGGCGGCGGCTGTAGCGTTCAATAAAACGAAGTACCATGCATATTGTCCCTGAGGAGAAACGTTCTCGTGTGTGATGGAGAGGCGTTGGGCGGGTTGTGCAAAGACCACCAGTGCAAAGCCAAGGGTTCACGGGGCTTCTCCGCATGTGGTGGTCAGTGTAATGCCGACGTTTCCGACCAAAGTCGAAGTATGTTCAAGTACACTATGGGAAGCTTTTTTGTTTTCATTTATTTGTTTGTTTGATGGGCTGTTTTGGGTTGACAGAGTGTACTCTGGAGGAAAAGAAGAAGGAAATCAATGTCAGCAAACACATAGCCGGGCATGTTGCAGGCCTGGGTCACCACGTGCTGGCTCTAGCAGGTTCGAAATGCAATGCCGAGCTCGTGCGCTCATCTGCCGTTGCCATCACACCGCTGCAGACATGGAAAAGCAAATATACCAGCCCTGCAAAGCCGAAATGAGACGAGACGAGACAGCCTGGAATGCTGTCCATTAACCCGCAACACTTGATTCATGGGCCCATGTTTCAGAGCCCGTCGCTTGGCGCGCAGGCTGACGTAGCCCGTGCGTGAAAATCGAGAACCGCCTTCTTACGGCAACAACGCACTTCGCCTTGGGCCAGAGCTCGACATGCACTCAAGGGTTACGCGGCAGCACACATACAGCAGGGACAATCACGACGCATTCGACAAGATACTAGCAAGAAGCGATGAATAGGGGAAGAACAGAGAGAGCAAGTTTGACGAGCAAGGGGCGTTCGAGGTGGCGTCTATGGATAGACGCATGCAGGCAAGGCGTCCATCGCGTACCTGCATCCCCACTTCTCTTAGCGGCCTTCTCTTTACTCATCCACCTCGATGCAGACAACCACACCAGACACCAACCGTCAATGTCAATGCAATCGGTTTACTTCGCATTTTATGCCGACATGAGTATGACCAGCCGCTCAACCAAATTGCACAACCCACAACATCTGATGTCAGCCTTGGCCGCGCGGCCAATTGTTCGAGAAGCACCGTAGGGCAGCTCCCCGCCACATTATCGTCTGCTTGCGACTAAGTACGCTTCTTCGCTTCTCTTGTACGCCAGCGCCACTCCGGCAGCCTTGCATCTTGGAAGTGGATGCTTCTGTCTCACAACTACGCTATCCCCATGCGCCGTTCCTTGGTGTATGCAAGAGGCACCGCATACAGAAGCAAAAGGAATCTGCCATAGAAAAAGTAAGCACGGGAGGGTCCCCGATGGACCCGTTTTCCCTCAACGGTCACGGAAAGCTTTCTTTTTCCCTTCAAACCCTTGCAGCCGAGCAGGAGCGCACTTTGCCATCGCACGAGTGATACATGCATTGCCACTCTGCTTATGTTATTCTCATGCCACTGCCAAATCACAATCAGCAGCCAAATTATCGATCAACACTCCCAAAGCGCAACTATCGTCAGCGGAGACCCCAGCTCCACTTGCTAGGGCCGCTAACCACTTTTAGTGCAAAGATGCCGCGACGAGCCAAACCTTAATAGTGCCCTGAGCTGGCTTGCCCCCCGACTTCCCAGCCGGCAAGTGCTTACGCTGTCTACGTTCATGACAAGCAGTTCGGTCTAATAGAAGCGCTTCTCTCCGCCGTGAGCGTTGCATCATAACACGGCCACGATATTGCGCATCTGGCAATGAACACAGTTGTAATGAAGAGACTGCATGGCGGCCGACTTGCAGCTCGACTGAGACGTGGAGGCATGAACCTTGGGACCATGCGCCACCGGCAACCATCACCTGCGCCAACAAGACTCAAAACAACCACTACCCCTAGTGTCGATCCCTGTAAGTCGACCTAAGAATCGATTTCGCCGAGCCACTATTGTTGCCGATACCACCTCTTGGTCGAGTTAATCGTGGAGGTACCGGCCCTTTGCGTAAACCTTACCCTGCCCCTTCCATCCTTTCTCAGCTTAGTTCCCCACCCTCTGTGTATGTTAATAAGGTCCCTCTTTCCCTTCTCCAAGTCTTCAGTGGCTTTCGATTCCATCTTACTTTTTGCGCAAAAATCCTCCGTGATCCCATTCCAGTCAATCCTTAATACCAACACCACCCTTTCACACAAACACCACCACCCACCAAAACAAACATGCGTTTCCAAGCTACCGTCCTTGCCTTCGCGGCTACCCTCGCTTTCACCGGCGCTCAGGACCTTTCTCAGGTCCCCCAGTGCGCTGTAAGTGATCAATTTCTACGGGTGCTTCTTGTTCTGGCGACGCGACAAACAGTGCACTGGACAAGAGCACACCACCATCTTTCAACGCCAAGTAGTTGACTAACTGGCCCCTTAGATTCCTTGCTTCGTCGCTGCTCTGCCTGCCTCCAAGTGCGGTTCCACCGACATCAAGTGCCAGTGCACTACTGGCCGTGAGCCCATGCAGCAAGCTCTCATGGCTTGCGTTCCCACCAAGTGCTCCCAGGAAGAGGCTCTGAGTATGTCACCTTCCCTCAGCCCCTTGCTGTCTCGTTTCGAATGAAACATTCTAATCAATCCACTACAGAGATCATCCCTGCCGTCTCCGGTCTCTGCGCCCAAGCCGGCATCACTCTCAGTGACATCCCCACTGGCACTGCCGCCAGCACCCCTGGTCCTTCCTCCCCCGCTGGCAACAGCGCCGCTCCTTCTCCCTCCGGCGCTGCCTCCGGCCGCCCCTCTGGTGCTCCCGCCGCCTCTGGCACCTCTACCTCCAACCCTGCTCAGTCGACTGGTGCTGCCTCTGGCAACGCTGCCGCCATCGGTGCCGTTGCCCTCGGTCTCGCCGCCGCCGCTTTCGGTCTGTAAGCACCTCTCTATCCTTCTCGGGACGGGCAGTGTGTTTTGGGGGTAGTTGGTGGATGAGATGAGGATGAGGATGGAATAAACATATACCTTTTATCTTCTTTTTTGCTTTCTTCCTCTAGCATGTGGAGAGAGGCGAACATGAGTATTGCTATTCACTTGTGGGAATTTGTACGCACTACTTAAGATAAGAATATCGAATACCCTTAATTTTTACGTTTGTATGTCTGGTCGTTCGTCTGCATGTGTGCTTTGCTGTGTATCGACACCGTCATGCTGTGATCTCAAATCAATCCATCAATGGGGAATTGTCTTAGAGGATGAGTGCTCCTATGCATGCCTTGTTCTATACAGCCTACTCATTCTCACGCAACCTCCTCCAAAGCCCCAACCCATTTCCCAGACCAAGTCGTAAACTCGTCGTCCTCGCCACTCCAGCTCTTCTCCACCAGCCGCACTGCCGCCTTGGCCTCCTGACAGCACTTATCCAGTGTCTCCCTCGCCTCGTCAGCATCGAGGTCGTAAAACGCTGCAGCAATATCATCCACGGTTTCCGGAATGTCTTTGAGCAGGCGCATAAGCTCGTTGAGTTTCTGGCTGGGCGGCTGTTGCTTCGTCTCCTCCTTGTCATCCTCTCCTCCCTCTTTAATTTCCCGTATCCTGTTGTTGTTGCTGTTGTTGGTGGTAGACGCAGTAGGCTCCAGAATCGACGACGCAGGATACGTCTTCAGGCGCCTCTTCACCAGCGCCTGGTACAAAATGCCCATCATCTTGAGCTTCTTGAGACTATGCTCCAACAGCGCCTTGAGTGCCTCGTCACCTTTGCCTAGCTTTTTCTCCGTGCCGAAAAGTTCGTTTTCGTCTTCGTCGTCATCACTGCCCTGCGCCTCGTCTTCGTCTTCATCTTCGTCGTCGTCCACATCCTCCCCCCACTCCTTCAACTCCTCAATCGCATCCATCAGCACCGCTCGAAACGCCTGTGCCTTCTTCACTACGAGCCCTACCACGCCCTCGCTGCACAGCCGCCCCACGGTGTCGCACGCATCCCACACTACGCCCGTCGCAGCCAGCACTTCCTGCTTCTCTGCCTCCGTCACAGACTGTTGTCCCTTCTTTCCTTGCTTCATCTTCTCGGTAATCCGCAGCACAACGCTCAACACCTCGCTCCAACTTCCCAGTAGCGCTTTCACCTGCGCTCGCATCTCCGCTCGCATAATGTCGCCCACATCTCCTCTTTGCCCGGGCCCAGGCACATAGCTTGCGGCGGCCACCATGCCGCTGAGCGGGCCCTCGCTCACGTTGCCCATCTTGGTCACGACGGCAGAGGGTGTTAGCGGCGGGTTGATGAGGAGCAGCGAGAGGGTGGTCGTGTGCGATTTTAGCAGCGTAGTGCTCGAGTTGAGGAGCTCGAGGGGATTGGGTATCTCGGCTGATGAGACCCTAGCAGCGGTGGTGGTAGAGAGGGCATTGTTTTTGCTGGGTGTGAGCGACGATTGGTAGTGTGCGATGAGTGTTTGTGTGGTTTTTGTTACTTCAATGAGGGTGGAGAGGTCCTTTGGTTTCGACATTGTGGCTGATTTCTTTTTGCCTTTTTTCCTCTCTTTTCGAAGGTGCTGTCCAGCGAATGGATGTGAAAATAGACCCAAAATGTGACTTGGGAGACGCGTCAAGTGTTGACCGAAAAAAAAGTTGGCGGGGTTGCGGGACGGGGGACAAAAAAGTTTATCGATAACAGCGGCGTAGATAGTGGGAATACACCGCCGCGATTGAATATAGTGCTGGCTGTCGCTTAGTAGACCTGCCCAGCTGAGTATGCATTTGTTGGACATTCGGATGATCAGTTCAGCAGACACAATCATTTTACTAGTCTGAACCACATACACATCGCTATATCGACATTCCTTAAGCTTTTACACAGCGTCTTCGATACATCTCTCACAATACGTCTAACAGTTGCAAAACCACAGACTGGGTATATTCTGCTTTCAGTATCTTGACAACAACTCAGATCTAGTCATCTTTTATCCAAGCAACGCGAATCAACCGCAGTACGCCCAGAGCACCTCATTGTTCCATATACGCTCGCCTACAACTCGTTGTGTTCAGGCACAGCCTTCTGAACTTCCACACCACACACAGCCGGTGTACCCACTTCCATCCTATATACACACTTCTCCTCCTCGACAATCTTCCAGAGCTCATCCTTCTCTGCACACGCCAAAATGACCAGCGTGCTCCTGTTGGGACCGTTCCAGCAATGTTGACCATTCTCATACTTGAGAGCAATACGCTCGCCACTACCCAGGCCTTTGCCATCTGCAGGTAGTTCCTCATCAACAGTAATCGACTCGATGCGGACAAAGTTGCCCATGCCTGTGTGACCGCCACCTTTCTTGGGCTTCTGTGTCGTTCTGGACAGGAAGCAGTGCTCATATGTGTATTCACCAGAGTCAGTGGAAATACAGACGTCCTTCAATGCACGGAAAATAGAGTCAGGGCCATAGTCCTTGGTGAGATCTTCTTCATGCCTGGTTAGTTCAGACTTGTCGTTCTCGAGTTCCCTCTTTGCCGCCTCAAGCTGCGACTTTGCATCGGTAACTGCCTTGGGTTCAGGAGCGTCCGCAGATGTTGGGTCGGCGAGGATCCCATTCTCGATGAGCATGATGCGCAGGTCGCGAAGCTTGCCGTCGACCCAGCTTCGGATAGATTCAGGCAGGTATTCTTCAAACTGGTAAACTGCATACTGGTCAGCTGTTGAATCAAGAGTACTGTTGGATTTGGACTCACGGAGATCGACGTCAGACTCCTCTACTTTCTCAAAGTCATCCCAATTGATAGCGCTCTCAGAGTCTGGCTTGAGAATGTCATCAAGGTCTCGATCCAGAGCCTCGTTGGGCCCTGGCCGTTCTTGCGCAGCGTAGTTCTCCCATGCCTGTACTGCGCGCTTTACGCCCTCGTCGTTGAAATTGGGATTGTACTCCTCCTTGAAGCGGGTTAGCATGCCCTCAAGATCAGCAACTCTGGCTCGCGCAGAGTCCCTCTCGTTGCGCAAGCGGTGGATGTTGTCAGTGAGCTCTTGAATCCGCTGCTTTGCCAGACCAGCCAATACAGTGACTTTGCCGCCCTTGCCTGCGCCCTTGGCTATCTTGCCACGCTCTGCCCTCTCAATCTCGGCTAGGCTCTTGGTCAGCCCGTCAACCTTCAGTGTCGCACCCTCGATTTGAGCCTTGAGTGTCTGGATGCGATCCTCGACCTCCTTGCGCAGGCGTCCAGCATCAGCCACCAACTCTTTCGCCGTTGCCTAGCAGCTGCGAGGCTCTTTGTCTCGCTTCATCTGCCTTCCTCCATTCTTTTCCAATAGCCGCACAGCGGTCTTCACACTTGATACCTCCCACATGTTCGTACTCATCGCTCCCGTCGCAGCAGAGCTCATAATCGCAGGCGCCGTCGTTGACGCTAGTAAAAGGAATATAGCTAGGCTGGTGGCCCTTGTTCTTGCAGTAGAAGCCCGGCAGAGCAGGTGTAGTGTTTACATCTTTGCCATCGGTACCTACGGGCTGTGGTGGGGATAGTGGTGAGAGGTACGAGCAGGCCGAGGTGCCAGGCTCGTCGGAGCCATCCGGGCAGTCGCAGTAGTCGTCGTTCAGACGCGCAACGGGGAGTTTAATGGAAGGGTTCGAGATGCAAGTAAATGTCTCAGCGTCCTTGTAGTACTTTGCAACTAGACATTGGCTGTCAGCATGCAGAGCTCCATTCAATGCAGCTGTCTATGAGCTGCAAGCGGGTGCAACATACACTCCGGACCTACGCCTCGCGGCCGGGCGGGTTCTGAGGCCGCATCGGCCGTGGTGGCGAGAAGAGGAAGTATCAAGGCAAGCGAGGATACGTGCTTTCTCCCCATTGTTCCAGTGTGACGAGAGGAATTGGAGTTTGAAACTCCAGCTTGGTTGAGATGCCACATCAACATAGTTCCAGGGTCCAGCTCCAAGGCCAATCAGATGCCGTCTGTGCACCGGTCCCCGAAGCTCACTTGCACCATCCCCACCTCCGCCTCCGCTCGCTCTGCCGTGTAGCATTCCATCTCATCTCACAACAACTCACAACTCAAGCTTATCTTCCTAACAACCGCCTTGCATACCATAAAGCTAGCATGTGACTATTTATGAAGCTAGCCTCTACCTTCCCTAGTTCACTTCTGTACGTGAATACGACGTCTACTGCGTGTGCCAAAAAAGCCTTCCAAGATTTACAGTTTTTATCTTTATCAATCACAAACTATCTACAAAGAACCATGCCTTGTCTCTCCACCCTTTACAGCTACCCAGTGGCATCTTAGTCATGCTCTCAAACTCCATTCAAGCCTATAATGGGTTTGCCCCCTTGGGTAGCTTGACCTTGAAGATAAGAATCTGAGTGTCTATGCTGTACCCGCTTGCGTCCGCATACTTGTTTTGACCGAAATTTATGTAGCCTGTAAAAGCGTTAGTCAAACGGAAGTGACCTCGAGAAGCCCGTCTTACCGTTCTGTGTGATAAAGTCATTGTCTGAAAAGGACACGAGATAGTACTGCTTTCCCTCATCCTCTTGCTGCCTGCTGCTTCTACCAATCTCGTCTTGCTCGTCAACCGGCAGCATGGCAAAGCTCTCCCATTTTTCATTGAGCAGCGTCGAATCCTGGTTACCGCCGTTGTGAAGACCAAACTTGCCTAGCTCGTCATTGTTGTTGTATGAAAGCCACGGGCAGTAAGTAGCGGGTACGATATCGCTCTTCAACTGGCCATCTTTGCTCGCAATCTGTCCACCGATGGCATCTGCCGCCGTTCCTGCCAGGTTAGTAGCATTCGTAATATCAATGACATCGGCATTGCGGTAGATGGACTCTGTGCTTTCGGCTCCTTTGCCTGCGTTTGAATCACGCGCGAGGACGAGAAACTGCGTTTCCGAGATGTAGTGCATCTCTGACTGACTAGCGATGCGACCCGTGGAGAGTACTGGAAGCTGAACAGCATATTCGGCCTCCAAAGTTGTCTTTTGGCCCTTGACACGGTATTTGAGAAGACGAGTATTGCGGCGCTTCTTGGAGGAGCTGCCACCATCCTGCATGGCAGCACTTTGAAGCATCGTGTACAAGTACTTGCCGTCCGGACTGGCGGTCAGAGCCTCTAGGCCTTGGTTGTTACCCCGGCCACTCGTAGGATCCCCAGGCACAATCTCAAAGTCAGGGTCGTAGACCGGTGGCGAGTTGGCGCTGAAGCTATCGGTGCCGTTGCGCTGGGGAACAAAGGCATCAGGGGAACGAACTGCCTTGATCATCTTGCCTTTGCTGTTGAACTGGTACACATAGGCAGCATACTCATCACTGATCCAAAACGTCCCGTCGTCTCCGAGCACCAGACCTTCAGTGTCGAGAGAGACACGAGCACCGCCAGTACCGTTCTGACCAAATCCATTTCCGACATCTGTGTTGGTCAGTGAGATACTCTTGAAGCCAAGATTTACAACCTACATTTCGCCAAGGGAAGCTCAGGGAATCCCGGATATATGATGGAAGTAGTGGGGTCCAGACCAGTCAGTGGTGTGCCATCGGGACCAGTGAGAAGCAAAGTGTCGAGGTATGAGACCTCAAGATTTGGGCTTGCTGGGCTCGCTACTGTGGCCTTTACTGGCGTGAAATTGACCCTGAACTTGTGGATTCTAGTCTGGGTGTTCTGAGTTCCTTGAGTGTTCCAACCTCTGTCTGGTAGCCCCCAGACTACACCCTCGTAGGATTCCTTCCTGTATTTCCATGACTTCTTGTCGAAGGCGATGGCACTTCCAATGCCACCAATGGTGTCTCCAAATTTGTCGCGAGCATCGCTTGCCACCAATCCATAGCCTGCAAGTCTTTCGTAGGTGTAGAGCTTGCCATTGCACGTGGTGACATTGGCAGCAGCTTGGGTTGTAGAGCCTTGGTCGCGAGAGGCAACGGGGCTAGCAATGGCCTGATACACCGGAAAAGCCAAAAGACTGAGAGAAGTGGCGAACAGCATTTTGACGATCAGCTTACTGTCGTGTGCCTGGACAGGAGAAGTCGAGGAGCCATGGGACAACTATATTAATAGTTGCGATGTAAGAGATACGGCCCCCGATGACGCGACCCGCCGGTAAGGTACAGAAGAGCATCCTGGCTACATGTTCCTTGTTCCAACCACACGTGTGCTGTTTGTTTGGCTGCTGGGAATGAGTCGATAGTTCTAATGCCGGGGTGCCTGCATAGCGGCTCGGGTTAGCCGTGGGGTGGGCGGATAGCGCCGAAATAGAGGGTGTGGGGGACGAATACTTTTGGTGCAATGCCATTCCAGAGCCATGGCAATCCATAGCCTAGAAATTGTAGCCCAGTAGTTGCTTGGTCAATGGTCTGAAGTCGTGGGGATGGCAGCGCACGTTGTCCCTACGCTGGCTGTGAATGGCTGACGGGAGGTTTGCCGAGGCTCACGACGTACCACCTGTGGTGGCGCAAGGGGGTTGAACCTTTCTGCTAATGCCCTTGTTGGTCCTTGGAACTTTCTGTACTGCAGTTTCTGTCAGCTTCATGTGCTCCAGGCGCGACTTCCAGGAGGCAATAGGTTCAGCCCAAAGGAAGCAGATATGGAGAGACCACGTTACGGTCCTTCCTCACCATGGTCGTCTTATGTTATCCAGCACGATGGCCATGTCTACGCTGCATTTCCATTTCACTCCCACCTAAGCCCTCAATCACCCGGCTGAGCCCCTAACATCCTACTCGAAAAATTATCACTACTGGCAGACTAGCGACTCGCCATTCTGAGCGTAGCAGCTGGGCTGAATGGCACTCTCAGCGCTCACAAAAAACCTGAAGTTAACTTCCGGTGACGAAGCCGTTACCAAACTTACCTCATATATCATGTTTGATAAACATGTCGCTTCGGATGTACCCTCGCCAGGCTCGGGTGGGATAGAAGAATCTCACATGGCCTCTACCACTCCTCTGGTGAACGACATCGAAGGTGTCGAAAATCATGCTGAGGATGCTACCGATTCGGTTTTGAAAGCGATTCAGAGACGTCAATTGAAGAGATCTGTGAGCGATTTGGCCTTCTCGAGCGGAATGCAGCATGAGCCAAAGACTGCCGTTGTGGCATTGAACGCATTTCGATCCAAAGACGACATGTACCATTCGCAACATGCAGTCTCGTCCTTATCGTATAGTTCGCTGCAGCCATCTCGCACACAAGGAGGACGATCTGTTGTTACACCACGAAAGGAGTCAAAGTCTGGTGAACACAGAGCTGCCAAATCACCTGTGAGCTTTCATCGAGATCCCAGATCAGGTCAGCCTCGCCGTACATCGACAGGGAATAAGATATCGACCGGGACGAGACTAGTCCCGATCAGATACATCTTGTTACGCTCAAGCTCAGATTCAGATTTATCCAGAGCATTTACGGACCCAAAGTTGTACGGCTGCGATCCGCCATCGAAGTCGTGCATCAAGAAGCGAGCAAAAAGTGACGCCTCCATGCCACCTAATGCGCTACAAAGATGTCCAACTGAGGCTAGATCCAAAGCCCTTCCGAACATCAAGACTGTTAGCTTCAAAAGGAACAATCGGAACAGTCACGAACACAGTCACCCGGCCCATAAAGTAACTTCCATATCAAAGAGTTGCACAAATGCCCTGCCGCATGACCACAACACACACCTCGGCAGAGCCAACAAACAAAGAAGTATGGTCAGAGGCAACTTATTGTTTCCAAATGCTATATGCTCGGTCAAGAGCAATGCTGCAGACCCAGCGATTACGCGAACAGATGTACACGTGATCGCTATCTCGCCCTCTTGGGACGCACGCGACATTGTCAACGAAGAAGGCCCTGATCCAGCTACGCCAACCATGCAGACCATAGATACAGGAAGTGGCAGCTACGAGGTGGTATGGGACGATATACCAACGGAGCAGAACATCAAAGTAAGAGGGCGGCGGAGCTCTTCTGCAAGCCATTCTCTTGAAGCTGTCAGTTTCGGTGTGAGGCATGGCCTTGAACGGGTCGACTCAAAGCTCGCTGGTTGGTCCGGAACCTGGAACAGCGCGTCTGACAGTTTCAAGCCCACCATTGTTGTTTTCCCGGATGATGATGGTCGAGCCACAAGCTTCGAATGTACTATCGAGGACCATGAAGACCTTTCATTACCAGCACCTCCGAATAGCCAAGTTACCAGTGTCACTTCTTCCCGCCATGTCTCTCGTCCAGCGAGTAGGTCCCTGACTAGGTCAGCTTCCAGTGAAGATATGCTATCAGGAGTGTCCGTAAATAGAAGACACCAGCATGCTGCACAGGATACGGTACAACCTTCAGGAGAATCTCCTTTTGTGCCCCATCCTGAAGCCCAACGCAATGGCCGAAGGATAAAGTACCCTGCAATGGTTCGTCAGCTCTCTAATCTCGAGGAAGCAGATTCGCACTTTTGTGGTCACCGCGACTCTGTTGCCATAGCCCATGCGCGTCTCATCCGTTCAGAAAGAGCAGCACCTGAGCCATTTGAGCGCCAGGATTCATATATGATAGCCAAAAAGCTTATGAAAATTGGAGCTGAGGACATGCTGGCAGAAAGCGCAAGTTCTTCGTCCAAAGATTTGTCAACTGAGATTGACAATGACATACCCGAAGTGTCGCTTCCTGTGGTCAAGGAGCATGCTGCACAGGCACTAAAGAATAGCAGCCCGGTCTCAATTCTTCGACCATCTCAGCATTTGACCGATCAGCATATTCGGATTGTGGAATGATTGCACCTCAACGGCTAATGCCGACCAGCGGCGAATTCAGCAGCTGAAGGCACGAAGGGACTGGCAGCCGCCTGTCGAAAGGGCTTCCCAAGAAAGTATCCCCGCATCGAGTACAATGCATAAATGTGGCTCGTTTCTACAAGTTGTATACTCTATAGCTTTAGGTCTGTGACGAGGTGTGACATGAGCTTGCGATAGTAGGTGTCGAGGGGTTACCTAGGCCAACCACCTTTTAGTTACACCCCCTTGCTCATAACATAGCCTACCTACAATATATCAAACTGCCATTCTAACACGTTCAGCGGGTTCTTCTGTGTGTATCATGGGATGCACGGCGATGCAACAAATGCACACTCTATCGAATTATGAACACTACCTATGCCTTCGACGCGTTGTGTTGAGCTTTCCCTATAACCTATCACTTCTCGCTGTAGAGCACGCTGCTGATGTCAGCACTATCATGTCCTGACTTTCACGCGACTTGTATCGCGCCTCTGCTAAGATGAATAGTGATTGCAAGCTAGCGCCTTAGATCACACAACGAACCCTAAAGAGACGAGAGTCAATAGAATCGAAGTCAATACAGTCAATAGAATCGACAGGGTCAATAGAGTCAATAGCGTTGAAGCGTTGATGGAGTTTGAGCTAATCGGGTAAACAAAGAAACTTGGCGCTGGACGCGTGGACCTCTGAGGCTCGATATGTAACATGTAAAAGTTGTGTCGCAGCAGATGTTTGAGCGTCAACGATGATCAACACGACGCTGCATAAACGCCGTTTCCCCTTCATTTGATGAACCTGATCTTTTCGTCCGAGGATATTCTTTGTAATGCCAGTAATTCCATCCTACAAATCAAGCCACGGCGCGTCGACCATGGAGTTTGCAACCAAGGAGAGTCCGAAGCGTCATCAGCGATACGACGCGCTGCACAACGTCGACGAATCTGATTCGAGTACCGAGGTGGATGACGCCTGGGATACGGAAATCGCCACTCAGCCCCGACGAAAAAGGAAAACGGTCTGTAGGTGGCTAAAGAGATGCCGATGGATGCTCGACACGATACTTTTGTTGGTGATTGTTGGACTTTTGGCAGAAAAGAGATGGCAGCACCATGCAAAGAGTCATGTGTACGAGCTTGCAGGTGATATCGGGGTTTGCCCCAACCTTCTCCCAGCAGATTGTCAAGTTCGAGCCCAGCACTGTGTTTGCTCCCGAGGAGCCAGCAGACTTCTGGAGCAATGAGACGCAGCATGCATGGCTAAGCATCGTTCCCGGTATGAGCTGAGACCACTGACGTTGAATATGATCATTGCTGACCGAGTCGAAGAGGGCCTTGGTTATGTCAACGTGAAGAACCCCTCAGATTACTCGAACTTACCCCACCCGATTCATGATTACACCAACCAGACCGTGTTTACTACCTCGGTCACTCACCAGCTACACTGTCTATACACGATACTAGAATCGTACAACTCCATGAAGCTCACGGTTGCGTCAGCGCTACCGGTGGACCCTGTGAAGAAGCCATGGCACATCAACCACTGCTTCGAGTACATTAGACAGGCGATGTGTGCGGGGGACGTGGCGCTAGAAGGTGCTGCCACGAGCTTCCCGGGCGGCGAGGATGGCGAAGACCGAGGGGTAGCGATGGATGGGACGCAAAACACGTATGCAAGGATTATGGGCAGGTGTACGAGTACTTGGAGAGGGAGACGATCAATCACATGAAGTGGATCTCGTCGGAGTAATAGGAGACCCACAGTATTCCCTCGGTAGGGACTGTGTAAAGATCTGCCCCAGGAAGTGGAGCATGTGAAGAAGCGTATGTGCCAGGTGCCGCATTTCGCACGACAAAAAGATTGTTCACGTAAGGGTAACATGTGGCCCTAATGACCAGGGACCGATCAGCATTGCTGACAAGTTGATGATGTCCAACTCTGACCAGTCTACTGCATCGGATTGGGTGTTTTCCCATAATAATGTACCATACTCTAAGTCGCCAAGTCGAATGTGCACGTTTGTTTGTTTGTGTGTACCCAGAGCAATTAGTCTAATCATAGCCCACAGACAGGATGCGCGTAACGGAACGGGCACTAAACGAGTACCGGGCTTGGCCACGCTGGTGCAGGACGGAGCGTGCAAAGAAAGTGGATATTCCGGATCCGGATGTGCTCTAGATACGACGCCTCCTCCGGCTGCTTAGCTGCTGACGCAGCCAATCACGGTGCGCATAGCCAATCAGCCTTTTGCCTCTTAGCGCATCTCGGAGGACATAGCCATGTCAGCAGCGGCATCACCGAGATGCCCATGACTTGGCCTCCGGGGACTGCAACTCCAGCCTTCCCCCGCCCGGACTTATGGCTAGAATGGCTACCTCATCCGCCGCCGCCTCTCGTAGCCTCGAGGATGTTACGCCCGCTGACCACCGTCGACGCTATAAGAGGTCAATCTGCCCCGTTGGCAGCGCAGGTCTTAATACTCGGCCCCGCTGCAAAAACCATCCAAGTGCCAAAAGGAGTGAACTTTGCGAACACCCGTGATTGGGTTCGACGGGTGTAGACGACGTCTGCCTTGAGTCTGAACTTCCCTCCTTTGGAGTTGTGGAGACACTTGCGTCGAGCAACGACAGACAACCAAACCTCGGCCGAAATATTCGCACAACAGCCGTTTCATCGCTGAAGTAACGCTCTTTCTCGCGTGTGTGCATGCGGAAATTAGTGTTGCGGTAAAAAAAGGTTACACTGTATCTGATTTGCCTGAACCTGCGCCAACGGAGAAGCCGACGCCAGTGTCAACGTCTACTCCACAATTGTCGGAGCCGCACCTGTCTACCAACCAATATAAAGCGTTTCGGGGATCGTTGCTTGCGAAAAGACTACCTTCATCAATCTTTACTTTTTCTCATCACCCGCCACCTCCCCCATATACAAAAGTCTTACAACACCAAACCCCCACCGGCCAAACTCAACATCCAACTAGAGGGCCTACCTGCCTGCAGGCAACATGGCAAATTCGCCACTCCTCTTCATCGTTGTGGGAGCCGCTATCTCCTACTTCTCTACACCCATATCGCCCTCTACGTCGCACGCCGGCGTTTCAAGAAAGAACATGGCTGCCAGCCATGCAAGGCACAGTTCCACAAGGACCCAATCCTGGGGCTCGATGTCATGAAGGCTTTGGCCTACAACAGCAAACACCACATCGTTTTGGAAGAGACCAAGAAGCGTTACGAGAAGTTCGGCAACACCTACCACAGCCGGGTCGTCAATGTACCCATGATCACAACCTGCGAGCCTGAAAACGTCAAGACCATTCTGAGCTTGAGGTTCAAGGATTACAATTTTGCACACAGACAGCCTGCTTTTGGCCCTCTCCTGGGCCATGGCATCTTCAATGCGGACGGCGAACGATGGTCCAACAGCCGCCAACTCCTACGACCCAATTTTGCACGAGACCAAGTTGCCGACATTGAGGCTTTTGAGCGCCACTTCAACCTCATGCTCAAGCACATTCCCAAGGACGGCTCTACCGTTGACTTGCAAAACCTCTTCTTCCACCTGACGCTTGACACCGCAACTGAGTTCTTGTTCAACCACTCTACCAACTCACTTCGCATGGTTGGCCACCAAGACGCTGACAATGAGGACGCCGTCTTTGGTGAAGCATTTAACTTTGCCCAAACAGACGTTACCGTCCGCATACGCTACGGGATTTTCGACCGCTTCAGGAAAAACCCAGAGGGTAAGAAGGCCATTGAAATCTGCCACACGTACATTGAGAAGTTCGTCGACGATGCTCTCCAGTTCCGAGAGAACTTGGATGCTGAGAAGGCAGCTGGCAACCACAAGTACTATTTCATCCAGGAGGTGGCAAAGCAAACGACCGATAAGAAGAGGATACGCGAGGAGCTCATCAACATTTTGCTTGCTGGACGTGACACGACGGCGAGTTTGTTGAGCAACATGTTCTTTGAGCTTGCCAGGAGGCCAGAAATCTTTGCCAAGCTTAGGAGGAGGTTGCAACATTGGAGGGACGCACACCAACATATCAGGAGTTGAAGAACCTCAAATACGTCAAGTGGTGCCTGAACGAATGTAAGTTTCTATCCGACATGATCACGTTGTTACTGTTCCCGTACTAACCGCCCCCCCAGCACTTCGCACACATCCCGTTGTACCTGGAAACTCACGCTTTAGCTGCCGCGACACTGTATTGCCTCGTGGTGGTGGTCCTGATGGCCAGGCACCGCTCTTTGTCCCCAAGGGCACAATGGTCGCCTACTCACCCTACGCGATGCATCGTCGCAAGGATCTGTATGGACCCGACGCCGACGAATTCAAGCCCGAGCGCTGGGAGACGCTGCGCCCTGGTTGGGAGTACCTTCCATTTAATGGCGGCCCACGTATCTGTCTTGGCCAGCAGTATGCACTCATCGAAGCGAGCTACGTCACTGTCCGTCTGGCACAGGAATTCAAAGCCATCGAAACCAGAGACCCTGAGCCATGGAAAGAAGGCCTGACACTGACTCTTTCTTCATTGAACGGAGTCAAGGTTGGTCTTACACTGGCATAGAGGATGACCTGGGCTGCCGATGTTTGCTGGAGTGTAATGAGATCAGCTGCGTTTCTTTCTTAATTTTCTTTCTTCTGGAAAACACGGCCATTAGCACGTGCAGTTAGTTTAGATACTCTTTTGGACGATTCACGTCTACTTTCTTTGTAGAATTATTGATCAAGATTATGATTGCGAATCTGAAGCAAACTGAACTCTAAAGAGGGGACGCGTGAGCGGGGTTGATACATAAGCACGGTTCTTCAGTGAGAGTTACCACAGGACAGAGCGGGTTGGTGCCTTGTACGACTCCAGCACACCTAAACTCAACTCTAAGCAACACTTTACCTGGCCGTGTCAAAGTTAGCTGCTCGCGTTGCCTCGCACACGACACCAGGGCGCAACCGCCGTCGACCTAATTGAGTCTAGTGCCGGAAGTCCGCAGCTGGGAACCCAGGAACGCATGTGTTGATCAACAACAGCGCATTGCCCGCCGCACCACTTGCACAGTGACATCTCTTGTTCGTCGTTTCCACGGCATCCTCGCCGGTCCATACCTGCACACCATGTCGCGAAGCCACCGTCCTTCCACTACGCCCATGGACTTTGAGTGGACAAACCAAACCGGGCCTATTGACGCACAATCGCCGTTCCTCGCCGCCAGCCAGCAGAAGAAGCGTAAGCACTCCAGCCTGTCTCGTTTGACTCCGCAGACCGTGTGTGGCATGGAAGGCATATGCTAACTTCATGGCTTTGGTTGGGCCACGTAGGTTCCCACGCACATCTCGACTCCCCCTCCAAAGGCGGCTTTGCGACGCCGACTCGTTTACGCGACCCCGACAACCGCATGTCATTCTTCAACCGCGACCCCAGCAAGCCTTTGCCCTCAACACCGGCATCTTCGGTACCTGCACACATCCAGCCCAGCCCTTGGTCGATGCGCACCCCTTCACACGACATCGACTTCAGTTCGGGCGGCGAAACACCAGGCACACCCATGATAGACAGCGACGTCGGCACACCAGACACACAATTGGCGAGCAGGATGGGGCGACTCGGTAACGGCGACACTGACAGAAAGGGCGGCCGGCGGGACAGTTGGTTCAAGCGGACCTTCATGTCAACCCCCAGCCCAACCAAGGACCGCGAGAAGGAACGAGAGCGTGAGCGGGAACGGGAGAAAGATCAACCCCAGAAATACTACTCCAAAAAGGCCGAGAACCGCATTGTAAAGCGCCGATCAGAGCGATCGCGATCCAAGAAGCCAAACACCCTTCCCGACGACGACGTTGATGACTCGGACAACGATACAGGCCGCCCACTTGTCCCGCCAAAGGAGGCGGGGGCTGTCCGGCAAACCTTCGCCATGAGCCTCGGAGGCTTCCTGTCATGGGTCGAAGCCCACCCAAACCTCCCTTCCGTACTCTCCTACTATCTCCAACTCACCGTCAACATGTTTCTCGGCAGCCTTTTCATGTACATTGTCTATTCGGCGTGGGATGGCGTGATGACCGACGTAGACATTGAGTCCTCCAAGCACGCTTCAGAGGTCATGGTCGAGATTGCTGCTTGTGCGACAGAATACAACCGCAACCGCTGCCGTCCCGAAGAGGTAGTGCCGGCTATGGAGAAGGCATGCGGTGTGTGGGAAACTTGCATGAACCGCGACCCCAAGAAGGTTGCACGTGCGAGTGTCACGGCGAAGACGTTTGCCATGATTTTCAACAGTTTTGTGGAAGAGTTCAGCTACAAATCCATGGTATGTTTTAATCTCTTTGTTTTCTTTGGCATGGAGCACGGTCGACGATCAGGTGTGGACATGTGCGATGCAGAGAAGCCGAGCATGTGTAGTTGTATGGACACACCCTCCGGCGATCCAACCAAAGAGCCGCTTTTCTGGCTTGAACTAGACACTTGGGCCTTGCCTCCTTATGGCTACAAAACATCGCTAACATATCCCCCTTCACAGATCTTCACAGCCATTATCATCTTTGGCGGCTTCAACCTCTCAAATTGGGCTTTTGGCCTCATACGCTCCCAGCAACAGCAGCACCAGCAACAATCACAATCACAATCACAAAACGACTACATGCCCCAAACACCTCATCGAGCAGCATCAAATTCGTACATGGACCATCAGCAACAAAGCTACCATAACCCTTACCAACCAAACTGGCAACAGCAATTGCCACCCTATGCTCAACCACAGCATACACCATATACCGGCCAAAGGCACATTGAAGCGGCCCCGCCGCTCATCCACGCTCATACCATGCCCCAGCTACCTTCCACAACGAGTGCTTTGGACCCATCCTCCTCTGCAAACCCGTTAGAAAGCAGCAGCAGGACTACTAGAAAGAGGGTATGTTCAGATAGTCTTTCTCCTTTGTTTTTTTCCTTCATCAACTTTCGCGTCTTGTACATTTCCTCTCCTTCACTATCTCTTTTTCTTTTTTCATGTATTTTCTGTGGATTAGGAACAAAAAATTGGTTCGAGCACATACAGGACCGAAAGGAGGCGGGGCTTGGATTTGGAGTAGAGGTGGCCGGTACTTAAGGGTATTTACTGGCGAAAAGTGGCGTTTTGGAGCATGGGCTTGGTCTTGTTTGTGTTACGCTTGTTTCTTCTCCGTGTTGCTTGCAACGAAGACAAATCTGCCATCTCCACCATGACTTTTCTGGTGATTGAACAGTCAAGAAAACCAAGGCCATACACACTGGCCAAATGCGCCCAAACTTCCCAGATACTGTGCACATGCAATATCATAAATTGTTTCATCTCGAAATCAAAACGAGTGCATTATTCAATATTCTCATACATATAAAAGTTCATACAAGCCTTTCCAGAGCTAGGATATCAAAGCCAAAGTTCCATACACATACATTCATCATCCCTCAAAACGCCATTCTTGATCCCTGTCTCTCTTTGTCACATATCATCGGATTCAAGCAGCTGCCTCGGCCT
>JAJGBQ010000010.1:0-107569 GCA_022457065.1 Curvularia sp. ZM96 | reverse complement strand
AAAGGGTATTATTATATAAATCCTATAATAGCCTTAAGTTTAGGGATAACTTTATTTTCTTTTGCAGGAATACCACCTTTAATAGGGTTCTTTGGTAAACAGATGATTTTAAGTGCAGCTATTGATAACGGGTATATCTTTATGGCTTTAGTTGCTATATTAACAAGTGTTATAAGTGCTGTATATTATTTAGCTATAATAAAACAAATCTTTTTTGATAGACCAGATTACCTTATAAACGAGGAACTAAAGGATTTTAATGCAGATGGTTTAATAACTGAAAAAGATTCTATTGTTAAAAAAGTTAATATTAAAATAAACAACATTGTTATATCAACTTCGTTAAGTTTATCTATTTCAGTTATTACATTAGTAATAACATTATTTATTTTTATACCTGAAGAATTATTAAGTTTAGCTAATATATTAGCATTAATACTTTTTAATTTATAAATGACAAGTACAACTTTTTTTATTATCTTTATACCTATATTAGCTATTATATTATTAGCTGTTAATTTAATCTTAGCACCACATAATCCTAAACTTTGATCTGGGAAATCAATATAGTGGGATAAACTATCCAATTTCGGGAACACCCTAAAGCTCTTGGTACTAAGCCATATATGAAAATATATGAGTGGCTGAACTAAATACTCAGGTATAGTAACAAGCCAAGAGATTCTTGAAAAAGTAATGGGCTATCGCGAATCTAAGTCAGTAATACGTGAAAATATTACTGTAAAAGAGCAACGAGTAGACGGTAGTTACATGGAATATTTTAATAAGAAATGTTATTCAATGTTAAGGTATACTCTAGTGGACTTCGAAAGAAGTTATCAGATCAAAATCCCTTCTAACTTTATAAATTTTAAAAGAAATTTTTGTACCTTAGAATCTAAATTAAATCCTTTTTACGTCACAGGTTTTGTAGACGGTGAAGGTTGTTTTATATTAACTATTATAAAAGATAATCAATATAAATCTGGTTGACGTGTAGCCTGTAGATTTGTAATAAGTTTACATAAAAAAGATTTAATGTTATTAAATAGCATTAAAGAATTTTTTGGTACAGGTAGCGTATTCCATATGTCTAAAGACTCTGCACAATACCGTGTTGAATCTTTAGCAGGTTTAGAGATTATAATGAATCATTTTGATAAATACCCTTTAATTACAAAAAAACAAGCAGATTATAAGTTATTTAAATTAGCCGTTAACTTAATAAAAAACAAAAGCCATCTTACTAATGATGGATTATTAGAACTTGTAGCTTTAAAGGCTGTAATAAACAATGGGATTAATAATGATTTAAGTATTGCTTTCCCAAATATTGATACTGTTTTAAGACCTCAAGTACAAGTACCTCAAATAATAAATCCTAATGGATTATCAGGTTTTGTAGAAGAAGAGGGTTGTTTTAGTGTTGTTATTTTTAAGAATAAAACATCTAAATGAGGTGAAGCAATTAAATTAAGTTTTATATTAACTCAAAGTATTAGAGATGAGTCTCTAATCAAAATTCTTCATAGAATATTTAGGGTGTGGTAATACAAGTTTGGATTCTAGAGGTACTATTGATTTTAAAGTAACCAAATTTTCTAGTATAAAAGATATCATTATTCCTTTTTTCGCTAAATATCCTTTAAAAGGTAATAAAAATTTAGACCTATTAGATTTTAGTGAAATAACAAGATTAATGGAAAATAAATCGCATTTAACTTTAGACGGATTAAATAAAATAAAACAGATCCGTAATAAAATGAATACGAATAGAAAATAACTTTAAAATTAATATATTAATTTATAAACATGAGAAATTTGATTTAAACGTATCAAGAAAAAGACAGTGCTTTCGAATGTGGTTTCCACTCATTTTTAGGGCAAAATAGAACACAGTTTAGTGTTTCATTTTTCATATTTGGTCTTCTTTTCCTTCTATTTGATCTAGAAATCTTACTTGTATATCCTTATAGTGTAAGTAGTTATACTAATGATATTTATGGTTTAGTTATTATGATGGTATTTTTTGTACTATTGACTTTAGGGTTTATATTTGAATTAGGTAAAAATGCACTAACTATAGATAGTAGACAAACTTCTTCATATAGTAATGGGAAACCATCTACACCTCATTGATTTTTGATGATAAATGAAGATAAAAAAGAAACGAGTAAATAAAAATTCAAACAATAAAGAGGAAGTATTTACTAAGAAACACATGAGTACATATAAAAAGTAAACCACTTACTAAATTTAAATGTAATTTGATTACATGGCTTACTGTAAAATTTCCTAAAGTTTTACTTATATTCGTTATTGGGTTTACTACTAGATTTATTATTAATGATTACTTAGGTGTTAATGTTTTTGTGGATTATATGAATTTAATTTCTATTTTTTATTATTTAAATTTTAGTTGATTAATAGTCTATATTAATAGTATTGATTTAAATGGTATTTATTTTAATATTAACAGGTTAAAATTAATCCATTGGGATAATATTACATATAAAAATATACTATCTGCTATTAAATGTATGATAGATGGTATCATAAATAGTAATGATATAAAAAAAATGACTATGGATTGAGAAGGGGTTTCACCTCTAGATGATCATTCAAAGATGCAGGCTTCACCTCTAGATGATCATTCAAAGATGCAGGCTTCACCCATGAATGTGGATGAACTGGCAGCTACTCCAGGTAGTACTTCTGCATTGATTCGAGGGGCACCTGATATTAAACCTGACGGTAAATATGACACACCACCAATGGTTTATACTCCAGGAGGTAATAATCAACCTTATGGTCGAATATTAGCCAAAGCTCTTGAAGATCATGCTATTAGAAAGAACCATACAGATATGTATGGTAATGCATCTACTTTAGATTATAGACTTACATCTTCGATGATGATGCGAATAAATTCCTGGAAGATTTTTTTAAAGATAAATATCCTAATAGAAGAAGTAAATGATTAAACTCAACTCCTGTTAGAAGAGATTTGGCTAATCTATAGATAGGAGGTAATAACAGCTTTTAAGATTTAGTTCACAGTTAGGTTTAATTTTTATAGTTAGGTTTAATTTTTATAGTTATAAGACTATTTTAGCTAATCATATAACAAATCCCAGTCGATCTATCTTTAGATCTAGCTGGAAAATTGCAGTTACCTATTGTAAACGGCAATTAGGGGGGAAGATAAACAGATGTTTAATAAAGCCCTTTATCTTCCCCCGTATTGGGGAGGAAAAATAAAAAGAGAATGAAAGGGATTCACTCCATTAGAATAGCATTCGGGTTTTCTTTTTAGTTTATAAAAAGAACAAGGTTAAGTGTTCAAATCACTTATTTCTCTTAACTTATTATATAATTATATACTTACTTTAATAAAGAGGGTAAGTTTAATGCAAATGGATATTAAAATAGGTTAACAAGCATGGAACATTATAGTAATGTATCGAGCATATATATGGTTATACATTATAAAAAACACGTTTACCCTTTATTATAAAATATATAATCTATGCATAGTAAATAGATAATTAACATGATTCATTAAAATATACTTTTAACTATATGTAATTTTAAGATCATTTTTTTTTTACGGAAAAAGTTGTTATAATTAGAATTGTAAGAAATAGACAGTATCCTACGGAAGGGTATTTCCTAGATTTAGAGGGAAAGAAACACGCTTATATACTTATACAATATAAGGAATTTTTCACAGAGGATGTGATGCATAATTTATTTTTAATTAAAAAAGAGGGATGAAAAATATACTTAATTACTGAGGGGGTTGGATTACCAATAATAAAAGTTTTATTTAAAACTTTGGGGATCGTAGTTAGTGGCGGGATAAATAATTTAAAAGGGACTCTTTCACCAACTCAATATAATTTAAGTAGACTAATGTGGTGTATAGTTAATGTTGATGCATATAAGATTATAACAAAATATTTCTATAATGATGATAAGTTTTTGAATAAGCCTTTTTTGATTTTACAGAAAAAAAAATTGGATTTGTTTATTAAAACAATAATCCTCGATGAAACTAGTGAGTTTTGTTTTATTTGTGCATATCTTTCAAGATTTAACCATTTGAAAAGTGAAATGAATGAAAAATAAATGGAAAAAGATATAAAAAATATAAAAAAAATATTTTAAAGAAAATCCAAGTAAATTTGTAAAAGTTAATAATAGAAATGTCAATACTTTTAATAATGTTGGTGTATCTAGAAGAGGTATTCATGATTAAAATCTTTTGATTATAAAAATATAAGATTTTATAATACAAGTAGCTATAGACTTCAAGAGACAGTTGTAGAAAATAGTAATACAGTTAACTTGACAAAAAACAATACACTTCTTATTAATCATGATTATGTAAATAAAGATCTTTTATCTGAACATAAAAAAAAATAGTATAACATTATACTCTCATAATTTTATATGTTTTTACTCTAAGAGAAGTAACAATAAAAAAAATAGCTAGTGTTAGGAGTTAGCCTAGAAGAGCTATGCGGAATGTTTTGGTTGTGGTTTTGTTTTTTTTTTTCGACGTAATTTCTATGAAATTACTATCCCTGCCAGGATGAGCCCCATCGGGGGTCTTCCTAAAGGGGCTAGGAAAAAAAAAGAAAAAAAGACGTATTATGAACTTATTATTATATATCATGTTAAAATTAAATAGAAGTAATTTTCAAGCACATCCTTTTCATTTAGTATCTCCTTCTCCATGACCTTTATATACATCAATTAGCTTATTAAGCCTTACTACATCTGCAGTTTTATCATTCCATGGATTTGCTTATGCAGAGTACAATTTAATGATGAGTTTACTATCAGTAATATTAGCTATGTCATTCTGATGAAGAGATGTAATAGCAGAGGGTAAACTGAACCTAGTAGGTAAAACACTGTTTAATTATAATTTGAATATAGCTAAAGCTATTCCTGTTGAGGATCTAAAAAAATCTCTTAATGATTATAAAGTTAAGAATAATATTGAAGTGTTTAAAAATAATAACAACTTAGGTCACTATTTAGCAGGTTTATTAGAGGGAGACGGTCATATTTCTCTTCCCTCTTTAGGTGTTACAACGTTAAATAGAGTATTAAATCCTAGAATAGTATTTACTTCACATATTAATAATTTGGGTATGTATGCCTTTATTCAATCAGAATTAGGTAACATAGGACGTTTCCAAACTTCAGGTAATAACGCTATTCGTTATATTATAGGGGATATAAAAGGTATTATGCTTTTTATTAATTTAATACACGGTAAACTTAGAACACCTAAAAATATAAGGTTTAATGATTTAATTAAATTTATGAATGCTAAATATTCTTTGGATACACCAGAAAGTTTATTAGATAACTCTAATCTTTTTGATAATAGTTGATTTACAGGTTTTACCGAGTCTGACGGACATTTTGGAATTAAGTATCTAGAAAGAAAAACTAAATCAGATACTCGTAAAAGATCTGTTAGTGAAAGTGTTACTCTTAAATATATATTGAATAAGCGTTTATTTGATAAACCGACATCTTCTTCTATGAAACCTTTTATGGAAGATTTAGCCTTATTTTTATCTTGTAATCTTAAAAGTTATACTAATAATACAAACTCAGAAATATTAACTGTAAGTGTATCATCTTTAGAAAGTGTAAAATTGATGGTTAATTATTTTAATAAATATCCGTTAATAGGGGATAAATTAAATGATTTTAAGAAATGAGAAATTGTTTATAATATGCTTATCAAAAAAGAACATCTTACCGATGAAGGAAGATTAAAAATTAGATCTTTAATAGGAAAATTATAAAAAAACAGTATTTACTTTATTATGTGCCCTCTTTAAATTTTACTGTATGCTGAAAGTTTCTATCAGAAAAGAATAGAATAATCAGCAGGAAACCAAAAGACGGATAAATATCTTAGTAGAATCCTCAGAGACTACACGTAAAAAGTTAATACGTTAATTGTAATTTAGTTAACCCATTAACTATGATATAGTCCAACCAACGTGGAGACACGTTGGGTAATTTCGACATATATAGGTCACCATACTCTTGCTGTACAAAGAGGGTTAAATCTTGGTGTTGGTTTATTTATAGTATCTGAAGCTTTATTCTTCTTAGCTATATTCTGAGCATTTTTCCATAAACTAAGCACTTTGTGGATAGGAACCAAATTCCGGGAAAACCCTAAAGCTCTAATAACTAATCTTCATAAGGAAACTTATAAAGTGGCCCCATTAATGTCTGAGGGTACAGTAACATCATTAGAGATTCTTGATACAAATCAAGGAATGGGCAATCGCGGATCTAAATCAGATAGTCTTATATCTGTAAAAGAGCAACGAGTAGACGGTTCCTCAGTATTTTTTAAATACTGTAAGGTATACTCTAGGTGCCTGAGAAATTGGGTTTTTATACAATGAATAAAATATGTTAATACTCTTTTTGAATCTATACAAAGATTCTATACTAAAATTTCTTATTCTACCCTTTGGGAATGGTCCCCTTCAAGGGCCAGACCTAAAGGTCAGTCCCCCTCGGGTACTAGTAAAGCAATGTCTTCTAACTTTAATTATGCTTCCACTAATGGCTTAAATCCTTATTATGTAACTGGTTTTACTGACGGGGAAGGATGTTTTTATGTAGGTGTTAGTTCTAACCCTAGATATAAAATGGCCTATAGAGTAAAAGCTGTTTTTCATATTGGTGTACACATAAGGGATCTTGCCTTATTAGAACAAATTCAATTGTTTTTTGGTGTAGGTACAATATCTAAATTAGGAGCGGAATCTGTTCAATTTAGAGTATCTGGTTTTGAAAACTTAAAAGTTATTATGGATCATTTTGATAAATACCCTTTATTAACCAATAAACAATCTGACTATCTACTTTTTAAGCAAGTAGTAAATGATATGGAACAAGGAAGACATTTAACTGTACAAGGTTTAAATAAAATCATGTCAATTAAAGCTGTTATGAACAATAAAGGAATGTCAGACAGCTTAAATCTAGCTTTCCCTGATATAGAGCCTATTTTAAGACCAGATATTAAAGATAGAAATATAAAAAGTCTACACTGGTTAGCTGGTTTCACTGATGCTGAAGGATGTTTCTTTATAGCATTAAAAAAATCTCCAGAATCTAAGTTAGGGGAAACTGTATGATTGAGATTTATTTTAACTCAACATGTTAGAGATGAAGAGTTCCTAAAAAGTTTAATTTCAACTTTAAATTGTGGTAGATATATACCTAAATCAGGTTATGGTGAATTTATAGTTGAAAAATTTACAGATGTTTTTGATAAAGTGATACCCATTTTTGAAAAATTTAAATTACATGGTGTAAAATCCAAGAATTATGAGGATTTCAAAAAAGCGGCTTTGCTTATTAAAAATAAACAACACTTAACTCGAGAGGGCCTAGATCAAATTAAGAAAATAAAAGGAAGTATGAATAAAAATAGAAAATATTAACATAGTCTTGTATAAAATTAAAAATTTAAAAACTTATCATGTTCTTTTCTATAAACAAAGCAACAAATAGTTTTTTAAAACGAGTGCTCTTTCACCTGCAGTAGAGTTAGGTGCTACATGACCTCCTATGGGAATTGAAGCTATTGATCCTTTTGAATTACCGTTAATAAATACAGTGCTTTTATTGGCTTCAGGGTTTACTGTTACATATGCACATCATTTTTTAATTAACGGAAAAAGAGCTAAAGCTTTAAATGGTTTAGCATATACTATTATATTAGCAACTATATTCACAGCACTACAAGGTGTTGAATATTCAGTATCATCATTCACTATTTCAGATGGAGCTTTTGGATCATGTTTCTACTTTGGAACTGGGTTAATCATAGCCCCTACTAAAAATAGTATATATATAAAAAAAGGTATATCTTATTCAAATAAATCTAACAATATGGATCCTAATTGAATAACAGGGTTTTGCGACGCAGAGTCTAGCTTTTCCATAAGAGTTGGAAAAGACGAAAGTAGATTTAAAAATATACGTATCGCACCCATCTTTTCCATAGAACTACATGAAAAAGATTATAATTTATTGAAAGAAATTAAAAATTTCTTTGTAGTAGGTACTATCATTAAGAGAATAAAAAAAGGGAGTCCAACAGCAATATATTCAGTACAATCTATTAGTGCGTTAAAAGACGTAATTTTACCTCATTTTAATCAATATAATTTATTAACACAAAAAAAAGAAGATTTTCGTTTATTCTCATTAGTAGTACATATGCTTTACGATAATCAGCATAAGAATGAAGAAGGTTTAAACAAGATATTATCATACAAAGCTTCTATGGGTAAAGGATTGTCAAAAACTTTACTAAGTATATTTCCTGGTATACAGCCCACAGTAAGAAACCTAGTTTTACCTACAAAAGATTTTAATCCTTTTTGAGTAGCTGGGTTTGTTGATGGTGAGGGTTGTTTTTATGTAAAAACTTCCAAAATAAAGAAAGGCCTAGGTATTGCATATAAAGTAAATGTTTATTTTTCTATATCACAGCACAAACGTGATTTAGCTTTACTCGAAAACCTAGCAACTTATTTCAATTGTGGTTTTGTGGAAACAGTAAAAACTAGACCAACTCAATCTTCTTATGTTGTATATAAATTTTATGATATACTTAATAAAATAATACCTTTTTTTGATACATATTCTTTAAAAGGTAAAAAATTATTAGACTTTTATGATTTCAAAAAAATAGCAAGCATAACTGAAAAAAATATCTATTACGAAGAAAACAGTGACCTATTAAAAGAAATAATAAAAATTAAAAAAAAATATGAATAGAAACAGATAAATTATAGTTAGTTATACTAATATATATATATACAATATTTTGTAGAAAACAGGGTAAATTGCATGAAACTCCATTATTATTATAGGTAAAATAATGTGGACAACGTGCGGCGAAGCATGTATTAAATAAATGTTGAAAATAATATAAAAATATCTAGCCTCTTATTTTTTGACGTTGTTTAACTTAAATAACTAGCCCTCGCGGGCTTGTCCCGCAGCAGGGCAAGGCCCCGCAGGGGACTAGAAAAAAGAAATAACAAAAAAAAATAAAAGAGATAGAGGAATACATGAAGCCTCAACGACTAGTAGATGAGTACTTTATTTACAATAATTCTACCACGAACACCCTGCGTTTATAATATCATAACTAAATAGTTTATTATAAATGAAGACATAGTCTGAACCATTTCGATAAGGAATGGAAATAAGAGATAAAGAGCTCTTATGATAACAAAATTGTCCACGGATTCATAACAGCAGTCCCTACCAATTCTTTTATGTCATTGGATAATCAATTTAGTGTAAAAAAAAAAAATTCCGTTCTTACTTTAGAATCAAATAAAAAATTAATTCATTTAGATAAGAATTTTATTGATTGATTAGTAGGGTTTACGGACGCTGAAGGTAATTTTAATATTAGTTTAAAAGGTTTACAAGGTAGTAAATATAATAGTTTAAATTTAACTTACCAAATTACTCTGCATATAAATGATTTATATGTTTTAGAATATATTAGAAACAGATTAAATTGTGGAAGTATTTCTAAATCAGGTGATAAATGTAATTATTTTGTAAATGATCAAAAATCACTAATAAATGTTATAGTACCTATATTTAATTATAGAGAGTTAAAGAGTTCTAAATTTTTTCAATATTTGAATTTTAAAAAAGCAGTTCATTTATTAATAGATAAAAACCATTTAACTCTTAAAGGTAAAATAGATATCTTACAATACTATCATGATATGAAACTTATAAATCAAAACTCTAAAGCTAGAGAAAATATGATTATAGATGAGTACTGATTAATAGGATTCACAGAAGGAGATGCGACTTTTAGTTCAAATAAATTAAAACCAAAGATAAAGTATGAAAATCACATAAAAGAATTAGAATTATTTAAAAGTATTTTAAATTACTTAAAACATGGTAATTTATATACATCCGATAGAAAGTCAGCTGGTTCTGTTATATTAGAAATTAATCATATTAATATTTTAATGAACAGAATAATACCTATTTTTTCTAAAGGTATGTTGACTAAAAAATCTTTAGACTTTGAAGATTGATCTATCATAGTTAAAATTACTTATTATGGGTACCATACTTTAGATGAAGGTAAAGAATTAATTCATCTCATTAAAGCTAATATGAATAATTTTAGATTAAATCCTGATTTTCTTACAAACTATGATCAAAATAAAGCGTTAATCGAGCAAAAGCTAAATTATCTATTATCGTTGCCAAGCCCTTATGAAGTAAAAGAGGGTATTTTATTTTTAAGAGGTACTTATAAATTAGTGTCGAAATTTTTTAAAATAAAAGTAGAAAATACTAATGGTAAGATACAATATTTTACTAGTATATCAGAGTGTAGCTTAACTCTTAACATACCTAATAAAATAATTAAAAATTGTTTAATATCAGGTCTTCAGCATAAAAATTACACGATTAAATTTGATACCATTATTGAATAGAGTTGACAGAAAACAGGATAAATTGCATGAAACTTCTACTTCACCATTCATATGTGTTTATGTAGGACAATATGCAGCCAAGCATATATTAAATAAAATTAAAAGGAATATATGAAGGTTCAACGACTAGTAGGTGAGTACTTTATTTACAATAAGCCTACCACGAAAACCTGCAATCATTTATTGATTGATGACATAGTCTGAACCCTTTTGAAAAGAAAGGAGGTAAGGGATAAGGAGCCCTTACGATAACAATTATTGTACATGTTATGATTGGTACAGCATTTTTAGCTGTTGGTTTATGACGTGTATTAGCATATCATTTAACAAATAACCATCATCTAGGATTAGAAGCCGGAATACTTTACTGACATTTTGTTGATGTTGTATGATTATTCTTGTTTGTATCCATATATTATTGAGGATCTTAAAGTTTAACAGGTTTTTACAATAAATATGTAATGAAAACTGTTCGCTTATGTTTAAAATACATGTGGCAAAACTATAACAAATTCCAATAGATAAATATTTTTTGCTGGAAGATTGCAAGATAGATTTATATTTATAGCAATCGGGCAGAAGATGAACTTAGGTCTGGTAAAGACTTATATCTTCCCCCGTATTGGGGGAGGAAAAATAAAAAGAGAATGAAAGGGATTCACTCCATTAGAATAGCATTCGGGTTTTCTTTTTAGTTTATAAAAAGAACAAGGTTAAGTGTTCAAATCACTTATTTCTCATTATTCTTTAAGTATAGGTAATCATTCTAAAATATACTTTATATGCTATTTACTATTACAAAATAATAGCAATCTATTAAGAATGTACAATGTTTTTAATTAAACTTATAATTTTAATTGCTTTGCCCTAATTTATACCAATAATTCATAATAACATTCTATGTTAAACATATTCAAAAATAAACAAAATAATTTTAATGATAAATCATTAAATACTAACTATATTATAGAAAAAAGTAATAAAATACAAAGTAATTCTGAAAGAGATGAATATAATAATATTATATTTCACCATTCTTCTAGTAAAGAATGATTAAGTAGTGTATACTCTTACAATAAATCCTACTTAAAATCTTTAATAAGTAAAGATGCAGTATTAAATACATTACTTAGAAGTTATTGTAATATGTTACAAGATAAAATAAAAATTCTCTTTAAACGTAGACGTGATAACAAGATTCGTTATTCAGCAAATAAAATCTATGCAAGTAGAGCTGAGCTAAAACATACTAACACTAAACTTTTTATTACGTTGTATTTATACAATAAACAAAAATCATCTATTGAGTGATATATATTAAAAATTCTTGTACTTGTAAAATATAGAAAATTAATAGTTGATGGAGATAAAATATTTTTGGATGGAGGTCTAATAGCCAACGGATCTAAAATATTTTCGGAATATCTTACACCTACAAGATTAGAAGATTTTAGATTATTTTTAGCTGAAAATCTAATGGTTGGTGGAAAAAATCTTTTAGAGGATCGTTCAGAAAAATATTTTACACCTACAAGATTAAAAACTATTAGATGAGTTAATTTTTATAAAAATAAAATAAAAAGAGGATTTGTACCAAACCATAAAAACAGAATACCTTCCTTATTAAAGAATAACTTTTTCATATTTAGAAAATGAAACATGGCTTTCTTTAAAACAAATAACAACTTAATAAGATACTTCCTAGTAAATTTAAGAAGAAAATACCTTAAATTAAGTAATATACCTACTTATAACATTAGACTTTTAAAAAAATTAGTTAGATTACAAAAAATATTATTTAATTCATTAAAATTGCTTAATTTTAATAAATCTAAATTTAATAGCTTAAATCTAAACTTAAGAAATTTTGGTTTAATTAGTTTAATTGAAAAATTGTATAACAAAAAGGTAGAAATTAACTTAGTTGAATTAAGATCTATACATTTAAACAGTGACGTTTTTTCATCCGCAGTAGCTCTAAAATTAAGAGATAGGAAAAATAAAGCAGTTAGAGTTTTAAGAAAAGCTATATTACAAATGGTAAGAATACCTGATTTACATACACTTATAACATTCGATGATAATATTGAAGCAATGAATAAAAACAATATTATAAATACTATAAAACAACAAGTAGTAAGTGGTGTAAGATTTGAAGCGTCAGGTAGATTAACAAGACGTTTAACAGCTATGAGAGCAGTATTTAAGTATAGATATGCAGGTAGCTTAAAAAACATACGTTCCTCATTTAATAATAAATCATCTACTATGTTAAGAGGTTACGCTAAATCTAATGTACAGTATACCCTTATTAATTCTAAGACAAGAAATGGTACTTTTGGGTTAAAGGGTTGAGTTAGCAGTCATTAATTAATGCTAGCTAGATTTTTCACATTTTATAGAACAATATATTTACTTAATATTGTGTATATCTTTAATACCTACAGCTATATTAGTTGTATTTTTATCTAGTCCCTTATGGGTAGAAAAAAGAACATGTTCTTTTTTTTTCAACCCTGCTTTTATTTTTTTTTTCGACGTAATTTCGAGTCTTCGAATTTACCAAAAAAAAAAGATAAGAGGACTAGTAGTAATTATAAAATATAAAAGTATAAAATTACTACTTCTATGCTGAAAAAAGGATAGACCGCAACAGATATCCATTATCTATTGGAAGGCATATAATTTATTTCCATTATATATTCTTTTATAAACATATAATTTATTTCCATTATATAATCTTTTATAAACATATGTTTACTCTCTTTTCTATTATAGGATCTATGTTAATGTTATACTTACAATATATAGAAAAAATATTAGAAAAGTTACTTAAAAAATATAAAAAAGCTATACTATAATAAATTATACACATCGAAAAAATTCTTGTTGTAGTATTATATTTAAAATATTACACATTTAAACTTATAAAAATATATCTATTTATTAACATATATTTGTTTAATTTACAAAAAAGGTATATTAAAGGCATTATCACTCTTTGTTAATATTAATTCATCTCAGGATTTAGCTGATTAAATAACGCCCTCTTTCGATTTATTTCATATCCCTTTGTTGGGGCTATTGGAGTACACCTTACACTATTACACTGTCCCCATACGTATTCGAATTTTTTCAATTAATTCAGGACTGTGTGTTTTATTTAAGAAATAAGGATTTTCCGTTATTTTACTCATTAACTCTTTAGTTGCTTCCGTATGTTTAGAGCCTGCTCTAGGTTTACCAGTAATTAGATCTATATTATACTTATTTATGTAAAGATCTAAATACTTTTGTTCTAATTCAATTCAATTTGCATAATGTTCAGCTTGTGAGCTATCAGCTAGCTCTTAAATATTTACAGATAATATCTCTAAAATAAAGTAAAATTTTTTAAGCCATGTTTTTTTAAAGCATTTTGCAAATAGATATTAGAGTTTCGATTTTTTTTCCAGATGTTCTACCGTTCTTATAGATAAGTTAATAGAACTATCTACATATATTTTGCTAGTATCATTATACTTAAATGCGTATATACCACTTAAAGAGTTTAAATCCTTCTTTAATAGTTCCACTGTAGATTCTTCGTGAAGATTTGTATAATTTCTCAAAGGAGTTGGATATCCATTTTCCTCCTCAGTAGGTGGTGCACTTTTTGTTGTAAAAGTAGCTATACCTAGATAAAAATACATTAAAGTAAAGGTATATTAACAGGCATTATTTCAAAGCTGTATAATATACATGGGACTAGTATAATAAATGCAATTACTATTGGTAACAGAACAGTTCAACAGTAGGACATAAGTTGGTCGTAACGTATACGTGGGAATGAGGCTCTCGCTCAGATAAAGATAAATACCATTATACAAGTTTTAAGACCTATTACCACACCACTTATAGTTGTTCCTATTACTGAATTGTAATTATCAAAGTCAATTACATTAAAATTAGTTTCATTTTCTGTTAAATACATATAACTATCTCCTGCAATAAATTGCAGTAAATAAAAGTAAGGATATAGATAATAGTTAAAGTCAAACAGATAACCACCTAAAAATAAAATACTATTTAAAATACAAATAAGAATTATACTAGCATATTCAGCTAAAAAGAAAAATACAAAAATAACAGCGGAATGCTCTGTCATAAACCCACTAACTAGTTCTGATTCCAATTAAAAAAAAAAAAGAGATTAAATACACATTAATCTTCTATAGGTTTAAACCGATATGTGTTATTATACACAAGACCCAAGTTTAAATATTTACCCACTGTAACCTTAGAAATATTTAAGTGTTTAGCTAACTCTACATTATTTTTAAACTTTGAAATTAAATTGCCATCTAGATCATATAAACCTACACCTAAAGGGTATTTACTCTTTCTTTCACTTATTATAAATCTAGTTACTTCACTGTGTTTTCTTCCAAACATTGGATTTAACTCACCAGGTTTACTGATTAAAGCAAGCGCTTTTTTAGTATGAGTTTTACCAAACATAGGATGATTTGTCTTATTTTTATAATACTCTGTCATCTTTAGTCTAGCTTCTTCAGTATGTTTATAACCTAATGAGCTTGTAGCATTAGCCTTAAAATTATAAAGAGTATCAAAATGAAATTTTTTTATATAACTGGTTTCCAAATCAGTTAAAGCTTTAGAACTTATAATTTTACTTTCATATGTAAAATATTCATATATATAAAAATGAAATTTATCTAAGCCATACTTAACAAATGATTTTTGTAAAGCAACGTTAGACTTTTTATTGTTCAGATGTTCATTAAGCCTTAAATAAAAGTCTTTGGCACTTCCGATGTATTGATTACCATTTTCAGTGTTAATAAAAGAATAAATACCTGCTTTGCCTTTTAATAATTCTCTATAAGATGTAATGCAATCTTTATTATCTAAATCATCAAGAATTAAAATAGGAACAGGATATAGATCAAATGATGGAGGATTTGAATTTGAAGTAGAATAATGTCTACGGCTAGCTACCGTTCAAACTTTTTGCTTAGGTTTGATAATATAAGCTACATGTGTTATGTTACTTGCCTCTAAGGTAAGCACAGTAGGATGAATGTTTGAATTTAATATCAATTTTTATTTATTTTGTATTTTCATACAAAATTGGACTATATCTTATTTAACATAAATACTTACATTAAATGACCACGTGTAGTCTCTGAGGATTATAACATACTATACGTTAAATTTCCTGCTGATTGTCCCTTTTTATTAATTAATAGAAAAGGTCGAAAAAGGGGGTTTTCAGCATATGGTGATCTTTAAAGAGACCAAATCAGTAGCCTCTGCCAAGTCGAAAGGTGCTCTATTTGTTTCTGCTATAGATCCTATGAAAAATACAATGAATATAGGAAATAAAGGTACTGCATATCAAATAGCTCTTTGAGCCTCTATAATAACAGTTATGTCTAAACTACCTGCTAATAATACTACTAAAAGTATAGCAGAACTTAAAATTAATTCATAACTAATTAACTGAGCTGTACTTCTTAATGATCCTAAGAATGCATATTTAGAATTAGCTGATCATCCTGCTAATAATATACCATATGTAGCTAATGAAGACACAGCCAACATATATAATATACCCAGATTATAGTCTAGTAACACTAAACCAGGACCATACAAAAAATAGTTTTTAGTAAAAAAATTACTTACTTCTCCCCTGTTCATTCCCCCTTTAATTTCAATGATTTTTAAGGCACCTTTTTCTAATTTATGTTCTTTTTTATTTACTATGTCCGAAACTAAGCATCAATCATTGAAATCTAGGGATTTAACACCTAGAATCGGATTTTTAATAAAGAAAGGTATAATTATTTCATTAACGACAGAAAATTTTGTAACTTTAAAATCTATTGTATTTTCTTTTTTTCTTAAATAACAATATCCACAATTAAGATATTCTTTAATTGCAGTTAATAATACCTCATCTTTTTCATGCTGAGTTATTTTAAATAATAGAGATTTAAAGATACCTTTGTCTAAAGAAACAGAAAAATTACCTTCTAAAACTTTTACACCTTTTTTATACCATTGTTAACTATACCTACTTTATAATACATACTAGGAGTAAGATACGGTAAAACTATTTCTATTACTTTATCAACCGAATGTCTAGAAATATATATTCTGTAGCCTTTACCATTACTTGCTTTATGAAGAGTACATTTTAATTCATAACGTATAATTAACACATTCATTAACCTTACTACATCCTGAATAGTATATGAGTCGGTACAAAGATAAATTCCCTTACTTTTAAATCCTCCATCCCCTAGAATAAGGTGGGCAAAAGCTACAGGCGTTAACAATTCATAAATATTCTTTGGAATTACTTTAACTCCATTGACATAAAAAATATCATATAACTCAGTAAAACAAGGCAATGAACGGGTTACAAATTCTAAACCATAAAACGGTTTATCTGCTCTTATACCTTTCTTTAATATAGGTGTATTATTACAATAATGAGATAAATAAGAAAATACAAATCAAACATAATCAGAATGGGCTAAAGACTGTTTTAAACCTACAAGGGTACTCTTACTGGTTTTAGAGGCGAATCTTAGTCAACCATCAGATAGAATTAATCCAATAATAACGCTTTTTTGAAAGTTAGGTAATTGAATCATATCACGTACTTGCTTTGTAAATCTACCCATACCTACTGTAGATGTTAAATTAGTTCCTCAAACTACCAAGGAAGTAACCTGCTTTATTTCATTAGTAGGTAAACTTAAATAATTATTAGTAATTTTAGAGCTAAATTGTTTAATGTAGGTTTTCTTTAATAAAGCATACGCATTCATTCTAAATGGGTGACTAGGTGTACCAAACAGAGGGATGGGCAAGTTTCCTTTTGTAAAGGAGAAACTACGACTTTCCCTTAAACAATTCCTAGAACCAGCTATTCACTGTGAATGTGGTATTACACAGGTTTCTCTTAAAGGACGGGGAACTGGAACAGTTTCGGGGAACATTCATTGTAATTCTTTTGATAAACCAAAGTTTAAGGTTGCTTTTATATTAATAATCTTTTGTAAACCTTGTAAAGTCAAATGTTCTTTCAATTGAATAATAGATAGAATTTGTTTAAATAATAAATCATCTCCTCTTTTTCGAGATATTAAAGGATATTTATCAAAAAATATAATTAATTCTATTAGCTCACTTAATTTTTTGACTCTAAAGGCACAAGAAGACTGGTTACTACTTACAGTACCAATTCCACCTAAACTATGTTGGATTCTTAATAAAAGCGGATAATCTCTAACATGTAGTTTAATTTGAAAAATTGGTTGAACTTCTCAACCAAATTTATAAGGAACTTTTAAGACACTGCAAGAAAAACAACCTTCACCGTCGGTAAACCCTGTAATAAATCAAGGATCGATTTGTAGATCGTTAATTTTATGTTTATTATTACTTAATGTAGCATAATAACGACGAGTATTAACGTTTAAAGAATTAAAACCAATTAATGGTGAATCGTAGAAAATTTTTCTACACAAAATAATAGCTTATTACTAAGCTCATTAGAATACATCTTAAATATATTACAAACATCCACCCCGGAGGGGTGGATTCTCCTAGCTGTGGATATTGTAAATATCTATAGACGTTTACTCGTTGCTCTTTTACAACTGCAGAATAATATCTTACAACTGATTTAGATCCGCGATAGCCCATTCCTATTACTAGTCTCTAGTTCACTTATTTATGCTACTAAGTTTTGCAGAATTAAGCATACGGAGTAAACATATGTAGGCTATTCTATATAGCCTACGTAGCCTATGAAACCTAAAAAGTAAATAGAATCATCTGGCTTATTACCTTACCTGAGTAATTACTTCAGCCACTTTCAAACTTTCGTTTGAAGTTTGGTACCAGAAGCTTTAGGGGTTTCCCGGAATTTGTCTATACTACCCTATAGTCCTAAGGTATTACTGCATATCCTAATAATGAGAAGATTAAAGTTATAACCGGACCAAGGAAAAATAATACTATATTGGCTTGTGTAGGAGAAACATACTCTTTTAATAAAAGTTTAAGAGCATCAGCAAATGCTTGAAGTAGACCATATCAACCCACTGCATTAGGTCCCAATCTTCTTTGCATACTAGCCATTGTTTTTCTCTCAGCTATAGTTACAAAAGCTACTGTTAGTAAAACAGGTACAGTAACAGCCAATACTTCAAGAACAGAAATTATCGTTGGAAAATATAACATTTTAAATAAAAAAAAATGATCTTAAAATTACATATAGTTAAAAGTATATTTTAATGAATCATGTTAATTATCTATTTACTATGCATAGATTATATATTTTATAATAAAGGGTAAACGTGTTTTTTATAATGTATAACCATATATATGCTCGATACATTACTATAATGTTCCATGCTTGTTAACCTATTTTAATATCCATTTGCATTAAACTTACCCTCTTTATTAAAGTAAGTATATAGTTATATAATAAGTTAAGAGAAATAAGTGATTTGAACACTTAACCTTGTTCTTTTTATAAACTAAAAAGAAAACCCGAATGCTATTCTAATGGAGTGAATCCCTTTCATTCTCTTTTTATTTTTCCTCCCCCAATTCGGGGGAAGATAAAGGGCTTTATTAAACATCTGTTTATCTTCCCCCCTAATTGCCGTTTACAATAGGTAACTGCAATTTTCCAGCTAGCTCTAAAGATAGATTGACTGGGATTTGTTATGAGATTAGCTAAAACAGTCTTATAACAAGTTTATGGTCATTTAACCGTTATTATACTATTCTGTGCATAATCGTTAAGAAAATATAGACATAGCAGTATCCCAAGTATTAGAAAGAATATCATAAGCTTGAGCTGCTATAGCTTGAGCATCCTCTTTAGCCGTAGTAACATTTTCATAATCATCAAATGAAACATCTGGTTTTTCTAACTCTTGGTTTGCTGCCTCGTATACTTTATCCAACTTGCTTTGAACCGTTTGTCTTTTCTCTTCTACCACTTGAGCTATCTTGGACAGTTCTTCACCTGTACGTGGCGCGTTTGCTCGAATACTAACCTGTGCCTCAGCTGCAATACCATTAATACCAGGTAAATTACCAGAATAATTGGACAGATCTGTTAATGCTTCATCTAGACCACTTTCCGGAGTCTCATTTACATTAGAAGTACCATTTCCATTAGAAGTACCATTTCCATTAGAATTACCACCTATACCAGAAGAACTTTGTAAAATATCACCTTGGAAGGTAATAGATTTTTCTCTACTTTGAAACAATGCTAAGGATAAAGAGATAACTAATACTAATATAATATTAGAACTATTAATATATGAACTACATAAAAGATAACCGATTAACCCTATTAAGATATATAATGCATAAGATGTAATAACACCAGTATTTAATCTAGCAATGTTATTACTTATATTCAATAGTCCTTTCTCTAGCCCGTAAGGTCCTAAATACTCTACAGATCCTTTATCTATTACTTTAGTAGTTTGTCCACCAAGTTTTAATATGGTACCTGTAATGTATCTGTTATAAAATAGTTCTATTAAGAAACGTTGGTTAAAGAAACTAAATATGTTGTAACCCACTCTAGATAATTTAAAACCAATTAATATAATAGGTAAGAATTCAGATAACACTATAGCAATTACACTTAATGAAATAGTGAATATTAAAGGTAATAATTTAAATAGAGTTGGTACTCCAAATTCAGTATCTAACATTATCTCATGAGAAGGATGTATAAATAAAGCATTATCCGAAAAGAATCCTGAACCCAGTCCTATAAACATATCCTTTGTAATATACCCAAAGAATATAGAGAATACTGCTAAAATCATTAAAGGTAGGCTCATAAAGATATCACCTTCATGTGCTTTTTCATAATTGATTAAAGGTCCATTAGGATTAGTTAAGAATGTTAAATACAACACTTTTACAGAATATAATGTAGTAAACATTGCTCCTATAGTAGCTATTATATATACAACAGTACCAGAGAAATAATACTGACCGTAAGCGGACTCAAGAATAAAATCTTTTGAATAGAACCCTGTCATAAATGGGAAAGCTACTAAACTTAAAGAAGCTATAAGCATAACTGAATAAGTAAGTGGTAAAAATGGTCTTAATCCACCATATCTTCTAAAGTCTTGATTATCTGCTACAGCATGAATTACTGCTCCAGCACCTAAGAATAATAATGCTTTATAGAATGCATGATTAACTAAATGGAATAATGCCACGTTATAAGAAGATAAACCTACAGCTATAACCATCATTCCAAGCTGGCTCATTGTAGAATAAGCAATAACTTTTTTAATATCTTGTTGGAATAAACCAATTAGAGAACTAAATACTGTTGTAATAGCACCTAATCATAGACATAACATTAAAACTGTTGAACTGTATTCAATACAAGGAGATGAACGCATTAATAGGTAAACACCAGCCGTAACCATAGTGGCAGCGTGTATTAATGCAGAAACGGGTGTAGGACCCTCCATCGCCATAGGTAGTCATACGTGAAGTCCTATTTGAGAACTTTTAGCCATAGCTCCAATTAATAAACATACACCTACAATAGTAACAACATTTTCATTCATGAATGGAGCTAATGAGAACACAGTTGCGTAATCTAAATTACCAAACGCTAATAAAATCGCAAACATACCTATAGTTAAAAAACAATCACCTACTCTGTTAGTTAAAAATGCTGAAAGAGAACTTTGGTTTGCTGCTATTCTAGTAAATCAGAAACATACTAAAAGATATGAACAAACCCCAACACCCTCTCAACCAACAAACATTGATAAGAAATTATTAGCTGTAACTAATATAACCATCATAAATGTGAACAAGCTTAAATAGCTAAAGAATCTTTGAATGTGAGGATCCTCACTCATATAACCTATAGAATAGATATGCACTAAAGAAGAAACTATTAAAACAGGTATAAGCATAGAAACTGTTAGTGAATCAAAATGAAATCCTCATGATACATTTAATGATTCAGAATCAATTCATCTGAATACCTCTATGGATACAGGTATATTATTTAACCCAACCTCAAAGAAAGCTAAAACAGCCAATGTTGTTGTAGTAACAACAGCTGTACATGTAATTATTTGTGCTCCTGATACTCCGATTTTTCTACCAAAAAAACCAGAAGCTATTGATCCTAATAGTGGTAAAATTATTATAGCTAGATACATTATTTATATTCAATATTAATATTTCCTCTTCGTTTTCTCCCTTTTTCCATAGGAATTGTATTCCCTTAGGAAGGATAGGATATTACCATAATTTTTCTATTATGCCTGACTATACCTTAAGCAAATAATTATATAATTATATAATTATAAACCAACCTCCATTTAGTCGATGAACTGTTTACCAATATTTCTATATTGATGTTTAGCTGCGGATTATCTATTTCATTTCTTCATACAAACCGTTTTTACCATACAACGAGTCATTACCTGTTCCATTAATCATATTACTAGATTAATTTGGTAGATTTGTCTTTAAGATTTCCCCGCATTTTGAAGATTTCGCCTTAATGAGACTAGATAGAGGTTTGCTCTACCTTTTTTGACCTATTTTCTCTCAAACCCCTAATCATCTCCATGATTATTTTTAGTAGTAATCCCCATTTTGTTTTTTAATAACAAGATTTCTTTCAGACCATCTTCTTTTAAATGTTCTTTGTTTTTAACCATAAAAGCAACTATTTTAAAAGTACAATAATTTGAGTACTTTGATCCTGCAATACTATATTCTTCAAAAAAAGGTATTACATGGTTAATTATATCATCAATTCTTGTAACTACAAACTCAGCTATTGAACGCTTTTCATATCTAACTACATATCCGCATTTAAAGAAGTCTACAAAACTCTCTAATAAATCTACATCTCTTAAATCTTGAGCAATAGAAAAACGTAATGAAGCATATAGATTGTCTGTTGTCTTAGATTTATTAATAGCAATAAAAAAATTAGATTCTCCTGTTGAAAATCCAGCTATTCACGGTTTAGAATGCACAAGTGTATTATAGTTATTTACTCTTTCTTCTCTTATAACAGGAATAGTATCAGGAAAAGCCTTTTTTAATTGGTCAGATAAACCTCAATTCATAGATGCCCTTGTATTAATTATTTTTTGTATTCCCTCTAGATTAGTATGCTGTTTTTCTAACATTAAGTTAATAACATTTTTAAAAAGCATATAATCGGAATATTTTTTAGTTAATAAGGGATAATTATCAAAGTGCGGTATAATTACATTAGTTATATCCTTAATAGAGTGAACCCTAAATTCCACTGTAGAATTATTATTGGGTTTGGATACAAGTCCTATACCTCCGAAATATTCCTGTATTTTCAATACTAAAGATCTATCTTTTTCATGCATCTTTAGTTGAATTCTGGACTGCACATTTCATCCAGTTTTATATCTAGAATTCTTTAGCATTGCAATTAGAAAGGAACTTTCAGCATCAAAAATTCCAGTTATAAATAATGGATCTAAAGAATTTTTACAGTTAAGGGGTTTAGATGTAGAATAATTTCTTATTCCACTTGGAATGATATTAAAAACTTTAATGGGTGATTTAGGTTTACTAAAGGATAGACGGATTGATTTAAAAGAGATAAATCTATAAAAAGCTACTAAAATACCTAAACCTATCGCAGATTCTGCTCCGGCTATGGCAATAATATAAATAGCGTATGTTTGACCTAATATATCGTCAAAGCTAAGTGAACTAACCAATACTAAGAATGTAATAGCTAATAGCATTATTTCTATTGAAATAAGCATTAATATTATGTTTTTTCTGTTTAAAACAAAACCAAAAATTCCAATTGTAAATAAAATTAACGATAAATTCATTGTATAAAATATAAAACATTAATGTAGCTATACTAAATTCATTTATTATATAAGACCTTGCACTATCCTGTTGAAAGTTTTTTGATCAACCCTTAGGAGGCATCACATGTAACTATGTTATGCAACTATGTTATGATCAAAATGGTAAATTAAAGTTGAAACTGAATAATGGATAGCGTCTAATATTGGTGCAGGATATATACCAAATAATACAGTAGGTATAACTAATATTAATAAGATTGTAAATTCTCTTTTAGTTAAATCCGGTATACTAAAGGTAAACATTCTTGAATAGGCTCCACCAAAAGCTATTCTTTGATACATATATATAGTGTATGCTGCAGAGAAAATTATAGAAGAACTTGCAAAAACACCAAATAAAGATGATCTTTCAAATACCCCATATAATGATAAGAATTCTCCTATGAAATTTAAAGATAAAGGAGCTCCACAGTTAGCAAGACATAGTATGAAGAATAATATAGCAAATAATGGCATTACTTGAGTAACTCCTCTGTAGAAAGAAATAACTCTTGTAGAAGATCTGTCATATAATACACCTCCTGCACATATAAATAGACCTGGTGAAACTAGTCCATGAGCCAACCCTAAATTAATCGCACCTTCAATACCTTGTATAGTGTTACTGAACACACCTAGAAGATAAACTGCAGCATGAGAAACAGAACTGTACGCAATAAGTTCTTTAATATCTATTGTTCTTAATGTACTAAGACTAGCGTATACAATAGTAATAACACCAATTAGGAAAATTATATAAGTATATTCCATATAAGCTTTAGGTAAAACAGGTAAAATTAGTCTCAGTATACCATATAAACTTAATTTAAGAACAATTGCAGCTAAAATAATACTTCCTCCTAAAGGTGATTCAACGTGAGCCTTTAAAAGTCATGTATTCAGGAAAATTGTAGGAGTTTTTACAGCAAAAGCTATAAAAATACCATAAAATAAGAAAAGTTGTGTTACATAAAGGAAATTTCCTTTAAAAAGAGTATCAAAATCAGTAGTACTCATGATAGATGACATGGCTAATATAGACAATAGTAAAAATAATGATCCAAAAAGTGTGTATAAGAATAAATAAAAACTGGCTTTTACTCTGTTATCTGACCCAAATATACCTATCAATATAAATAAAGGAGGTAAAATAGATTCAAAAAAGATGTAAAAAAGTAAAATATCTAAAACTAAGAAAACCGCTAATAATAAAGTTTCTAATAACAGTATTATAATAACATAAGATTCTACATCTTTTGTTATTGATTTTCAATTAGATACTAATGATATAGGAATAATTATTGTAGTTAATAGAATGAAATATATAGATAGACCATCTACACCTAAATAAAAATCAAAATAATTTATTTCATGGTATTCTTGTACAAATTGAAACTGATTTGTACTAAAATCAAATAAAATAAATATAATTAATGAGATAAAGAAATTTAAAATAGATGTAGCTAACGCTATGAATTTAATATTTGTTTGTGAAACTCCATTATCTCTATTAAATAACATTGCAAGTACACCTAATATAGGAGTTATAAGTAAAGAGGATAACAACATCTATAAAACAAAAAGAATAAATTCCTCTAGAGAGTATAGAATGATTATGTATCAGCTATACTTTAACTATTCACCATATCAAAAATAAGGTAATAAACTCTTTATAAATATATCTATATATAAAATAAATGTTTATTACCTTATCAAAGATAAGGTAATAAACTCTTTATAAATATATATAGTAAATAAATGTCCTAAAAATTGAGAATTCTTATCTAAGACTCGAACTTAGATTAGGATATTATGAATATCTTGTTTTGCCCTTAAACTAATAAGAAATTTGTAATGAAATTTTATAAAACGGCACATTACTACTATAGCATAATACTTTTTTATGAAGTTATAAATTCATATCATTATTGAGCATGTAGATAAACTCGTTTACGAGTAATTAATGATTATTAGTATAAGTTTTCAATTTTTTTTTTAATGGGGCTTTAACATCTGTTTAGTCTTCTCCCCGTTATTGCTCTAGAAATAGTAATTACTAATGCAATTTTCCACTAGATAAATATAATTTGTCTACTGGGGTTTGTTATACTATTATGGATAAAAATGTAACTATCCTTTTGGGATGGTCACCCGAAGGGGGCAGATATTTAAGTCAGTTCCTTCTGGGAGACTAAGTAACAAATTTTACCATTTTCATAACAAGTTAACGGTCATCTAACCATTATTTTCTAATTTTTTTTTCTAGCCCTTTTTTTCTAGTCCCCTGCGGGGCCTTGCCCTGCTGCGGGACAAGCCCGCGAGGGCTAGTTATGAAATAACGTCGAAAAAAAACTAGGGATAGTAATTTCATAGAAATTACGTCGAAAAAAAATAAGAAGCAGCCCCAGTCTTCTTTTCTAAGAAAAGAAGACGCGAGGGCTATTTAACTTTAAAGTTTTTTTCTATTTTTTGTGTCTTAAATCCACAAAAGTATTTTCAAGAACAGTAACACCATACATTACAAAAGTAAAGTAAGAGAAGTATAATACGGTACTTATTTGTCCAAATTCAATAAATGGAGACTCAACGTGTTTAGCACCTAATTGCATTAAGATTAAGAAATTAGCAACAAATGCAAAGAAAGCTGCTTTACTTAAAGGTCTAAATTGCATACCTCTCGATCTACTTACATCTGTAACAGGTAATAGTAATAATATAAGAATAGCTGCGAACATTGCTATAACTCCTAATAATTTGTTAGGAATTGATCTTAATATAGCATAGAAAGGAAGAAGATCAAATTTTTAACTACTGAAATCGTCTTAATTCAAAAAAATTCTTAATTCAAGAAAATTAAAGTAATGGTTTAGATACCTAGTTTATATAACATTTCTTTAATAAAGTAAGGTTTTACTAAATTTATCAATGTATCCATTGATTCTTTAAATATATAAATTCTAGGTTTCTTATCCCTGTTATAATGTATGGATGTTTTAAGATTGAATTTATCTTGTAATGTAAACATAAGTTTATCTACATCTGTAGTACTAAAAGCATAAACGCTTATATGTAACCCATCACCCTGTTTGGATCCATCGTCCATTATTCAGAAGGCTAACCCTCTAGGTGTTAACAATTCATATATGTTATTAGGTACAATTTTCACGTTTAAATTATAAAAACAATCTTTATATACATTAAAACAAGGAAGTTGCATTGTCGTGAAAGATATAGCACTATAAGTTTTTTTAGTTCTATTATCTCTTACTATCTTAGATTGAGGAACATAAGCGTTAACACAAAAAGGTAAAAATATATTAAATACATGATCAAAATATTCTTTATGTGTAACCGCTGTCTGTGCATATAGTAATCTAGAGTTAGCAGTAGATGATCTACGAGAAATGTGGCCATCACCAAGTAATATACCTGTCAATATTTCTTCGACTTCCGTCGGTAATTTAACTAATGCTCTCTCACTAGGAGACAAACGTACAATCCCTTTAGTAGAACGAGCAGCAAATAATATTGGACTAGGTACAAACAATAAAGAATTAAGATCATTTTCATTGTTAAATACATAGAATTTCTTCTATGATAGGACTATATCTTCAATTTAAATTATTAATTAAACTTTTGTTGGAATATTTTTATTAATAAATCATATACCTATAAGTATACTTAATTAAAACTTAATACAAGTTCTCTTAATTTAAATTGTCTCGCGTGTAGTCTCTGAGGATCCTACTAGGATATTTACTCGTCCTTTGGTTTCCTGCTGATTGTCCTAGTTTAATATAACTATACTTTAGTTACCCACACGTAGGATTTTCCAGCATTTAGCGAGATTTTTAAATAACATCTTCTCTAATATCATTCTGGAACGATAGCTGCAGGAGTTTGCATAGGATTTGCCACAACATAGTTTTCACTATCTCCTAATACATTAGGCATAAAGAACACAAATAAAGATAATACAAATATAAATGCAAAGATTGTAATAAGATCTTTAAATATTAAATATGGAGCAAAAGGCATTCTATCGTAGTTTCCAGATACACCTAAAGGATTTCCTGATCCAGCTGTATCGTGTAAAACGATTAAGTGCATTAGTGCTAAAGCAGCTAATACGAAAGGTAAAACGAAATGTAATGAGAAGAATCTATTTAATGTTGCATTGTTAACGCTGAAACCTCCTCAAATGAACTCAACAATATCTTGTCCTACTCAAGGGATAGCACTCATAAGGTTAGTAATAACTGTAGCACCTCATAAAGACATTTGCCCATAAGGAAGAACATACAAACTTACTTATTATTAATATATTAACAATAAGCTAAAATAACTTTGAATTCGTATATTTTATTAGTTAAACACATCTAACTAAAAGTTTCGCCTGTACATTAAGCAGCATTTCAGCCACCCATTAGTGACCCAGTCTGTAGCGACCCTTTATATGGCCGACGGTCTTAAAGTTTATTAAGCTTCTTTAACCGTATTCACTAATATCGCCAAATAATATTAAATATTATTCTATAACCCCGTCGGGCTATACCACTTTAATCTTTTTTTTTTTATAAAAATTGCAAAAAGATTTTTACTCATGGGACTATGATTTATATAAGAATATAAATATAAATTTTAAAATGTAATTTTTAAAGTATAGAAACAATTTTTAACGAAAAAGACCTATTTATTACGAGACGTATCTTCTACTATTCATTGTCTTTTTACCAATTTCTTTTCTGTCTGTAATGCTCTCCTAATGGTTTTTTCATTACAGTTAATAGCTTTAGCTGCTTCTAAAATAGTAGGATATTGACCGTAAATAGTTCTATCTAAGTTGTACAACACAACAGGTCTTGTGTTAACTATACACTTTTTCTTAGTTTCATCTGACATAGCAGGTTTAAGTAAAGCTTTTTCTCTAATTCTTTCTATTGTTTCATGAGACAAATTTTTACCTTTATTTAATTTACCTATTTGTTCCCGTCTCGCATCACTATAAATATCTTTCATCTTTTGACGATCAATTTCAGTGTGTTTATATCCGAAACTAGAACCTGCTTCTGTTAAAATATTGTAATTAGGCACTAATAATTTTAAGTATTTATCTTCTAAATGCAACAATTCATGGTTATTTTCTTTGGTAACAATATTAGGATATAAATCTAATACAACAAAAGCAAAATTTTTCAAATCATACTTTTTAATGGCTAATTTAACTATTTTGCTACCCCTAAAATAAATAACATGGTTGCAGAATCTAGCATAAAATCTACCAGTTGAGGCAGAACCTATGTAATAATCTTTAGTTGTTTTATTAATTATCATATATACACCACTTAAACCTCTAGTATCATTTAATATTTGTTTTCTAGTTTCTTCTAAATTTAAATTTTCATAGCAATACACAAGGTTTAAACCTAATTCATTAATAATTCTTTCTAGTCTTTCAGACATTATAGTACTATTTGAAGAACTACTTGTAGAATATCCTCTTTTTACTATACTTTTGTTAAATAGTCTTTTACTATTTACTTTAAAATTCATTACATTCTTTTTATTAAAATTTACATTTTCTTTATTACTTATATCAAACCATTTTGGGCTATGTTGGTAACCCAGGAAAGCTGTCTAAATTTCCGCTAACTATCCTTTTATTTTATCTGAATAGCGCGCCTGTACTTTATCAAAATATTAGTCCCCGAGACACGCTAAATCTCTTTATAATATTTCTCATTTAAAGCCTTGTGTATAACAAATTTGTTATAGAAATTTCCGACTGTACATTAGATATCATTTCAGATACCCACAGGTGACCCAGTCTGTAGCGATCCTGTATAGAACCGACGGTCTTAACTTAGATATCAAGTCTTTAACCGTATTCACCCGCATTGCCAGATAACTAGTAGTTATCCTATACCCCTGTCAGGGTATACTATCTCACAGTAATATCTTATTACTAGTATATTTCTATATACATATTGCATATACTTTTATTAGAGACGGACTTTGATTTTTAATTTCATATTAAATGTATCCAATAAATTTATATTTCATCTCATCTATTATATAAGGTTTAACTATTGCAACTAAATCAGTCATGCTTTCTTTTCAAATACTTATTCTTCATTGATCTGGATACCCTGTTTTTACAACAGTACATTTAAGATTATATTTATCTTTTAATATATCACATAAAAAAGTACATTCTTTAAAAGTAAAACTATTAGTTGCAATGTTTATACCTTGTTTTGCTTGTCTAGAACCATCTTGCATGATTCAATGAGCTAAACCTATAGGAGTTATATATTCTCCTATTCAGTTAGGTATAATTTTTGTTTTTTTTCCGTTTACGTCTTTATAAAAAGAATCATAAATTCACAATAATGAAGTAAAAGTATATAGAGTTAATCTGTAATTAAACCTATCTTCCAACTCTTTTGCATTGTCTTTATCAGATTTTTTTACAAGATGAGGAGTGATATTAGAACAATAACCTAATTTATAAAAATATAAGGTAAGACTATGAATATAAGCAGTATTATTTATTCCTTGCTCAATACTAAATCTTACACTTGGAGATGTTTGACCTTTAATTTGGTCTGCCCACCAGTCACCAAGCATACCGCATATTATTATAGATAAAACCTCCTTATTATGTGGACCTATTCTATATAACGCTTTAGTTCTAGATTTACTGAAATAAGATGATGAGTTATATTGGACACATTTATTATGAGAAATTAACATTCAATTTGGCCACTTATCTTTAGCCATCATTAAGATAAAGATAACAGTACCAATAGTTCATACTAGAGTTCTAGGTGCTCTATATGATCCATAGTACATACCTCTACCAATGTGTAAGTAAACAATGAAGAAAAATGCTGAAGCAGTGTTACTATGTAAATAACGTATTAATCACCCGTTGTTTACATCACGCATAATATGCTCAACACTATTAAATGCTTCTGCTACACTAGGGTTGTAGTGCATAGCTAAAGTTACACCAGTAACAATTTGTATAACTAAACAAAAGGCTAATAAAGAACCAAAATTTCACATGTAACTTAAGTTTATAGGTTGTGGTGAATCTACTAAGTATGAATTCGCTAATCTTAAAATCGGATGACTTTTAAATAATCTCATTTATTTATTTTTTTTGCTTTAATCTTATTTTCATTTAGTAAATTATGTTAACAGTTACACTGTTTTATTACTATTTAACGGATTTATTATAAACCGTTAAATCTTTTATAAATTTCCTGTTATTGTTTATATGCATAAGTATATAGCTAATGCACTCTTATTAAGTTTTATATTTGCTAGTGGAAAGGGTAAAGTTTTATAGGTGAACTATTCATCTAACTATAAAACTTTAGGGTCCTCTATGATTATTAAACTTTAGCATGCTCTATAATTATTAAACTTTAGCATGCTCTATAACTATTAAACTTTATCATGCTCTATAACTATTAAACTTTATTAGAGAGAAATATATTTTTTGGCTATATCAATAATAAATTGATTAAGAAATTTGGTTTGGTTTTACATATGTAAAATAACCTTGTCTATAAATAAGAAGTGTCAGCATCATTTGTGTAATGGATATTATAGGACTCCCATTCCGTAGGTTCTTAAAAAAGAGTAAATGATCAACATTTCTTTTTTATTTCAAATTTTGTTTCTAAAACGATCCTTACGAACTTATTAGTTCTGATGAGGTAAACTCTCACCTGATCTAATAGGGTCCTTAGGGTATCCCCTAAGCCTCCATGGAATGGTTTTCCAAGGAAATTTGAAGAGTTTCCCTATACTTTCCAATACTACTTTTCTTCAAGAACAAAATGAAAAGAACTTTTCATTTAACCTCCTATTCAACCAGGAAATAAAATTTTTTAAACTGAAAATGAGTATTAATGGCGTTAATAATAAAATTTGGCGTTTGATCTTTGATCACTCCCACCAAATTTGAAAATGACCCATCTCGTACCCGCAACGGCTACTGCGATGGATCGGACCATGAATCCTCACGGTGACTTGGCGATCAAAAAAAGAAAAAAAAATTAGGCTGAAATGGGCGTTCTCTGGATCAGTCAATATGATAGGGAAAAATACCCTATTTATATCAAAAATAAAAACGAGCATTTTTCCTCCATAGCGAGGGATTTTAAGGGGTAAATTTTACACCTATACCCGCCGCATCGGAAATAATATTATTAAACCAAAAGGCTTTTGATATCCGTTTAAACTTAAATAGAATAGTCATAAGGTGTTTTCTATAAACAATGAAAGCCTTTAAAATGAATCGAACATTTATCAGAATATTAACAGTATTCCGCTCTACCATTGAGCTATAAAGGCTACTAAATCATATAATATTATATCTAGTCCCAACAGGGGTTTTATAATGTTTCTTCCTTTTCATATCCTTATTATATAATTATCCTTCGCAAGAAGTTAAAAAATAAGTGGTTTGAACACTTAATATTCCACGTGTAAAACAAATGTTCTCTTCCATGAGCAAATTTCTTTTTTTTTTGTTGGGCTTTACTAAACATTTGTTTATCTTCTCCCTTCATTGCTCTAGAAATATAAATCTCCTTTGCAATTTTCCAGCTTACTATAAACTTATTTACTGGGATATGTTATACTATTTTGCTACACTAATTTAAATACTAGTGAGCCGTTTTCATAACAAGTTAATGGTAATCTAACCATTATTTTATATAAATCTGTAGAGAGTTCTTAGATAAATTTTATCCTACTATTGTTCTTGTAATCAAGATAAGAATTTCTCTAGAGATACAGATTCTACAACGATAGGCATAGAACTGTGTAAGATACCACAAATTTCTGAACATTGACCATAGAATGTTCCTAATCTGTTAATTAAAACAGAGAATTGATTTAATCTACCTGGGTATGCGTCACATTTAACTCCTAATGCTGGAATAGCAAATGAGTGGATAACATCTGCAGCAGTAAGTATAAATCTAGTGTGTGTAATTTCAGGAAGGATAACTCTGTTATCTACTTCTAACATTCTTAACGCTCCATCTTCTAAATCAGATTCAGGTACTAAGTAAGAATCAAACTCAACAAAATCTCCATCACTATTTAAGAAATCTGGGTACTCATAACTTCAATATCATTGGTGTCCCTCTGCTAATACAGATAATGAAGGATCTGTAACTTCATCCATTAAATATAATAATTTAAAAGAAGGGAAAGCTATTAATACTAAGATTAAAGCGGGAGTTATAGTTCAAATTAATTCGATTAATGTCAAAATATTGGACTAAATCTTCTGGGTCTTTACCCAGTTACGCATATAGTCTCTGAGGATCCCCTTTTTTTTTATAAAATGGGTTTCCTGCTGATTATTCATTGTTACATCCTACCTCTGTATGTAAACTGAAGTCTAACATAGAGGTCCTTATAGGTAGAGCTATCACATATATAAAATATAGTATCTAAGGCTTTAGAAGTTTCCAGCATATAGCGAATTTTTACTCATAGTTATTCAAAATTTATGTAGATGAAAACTTATATCTGTCTTTAAATATAGCCCCTGATTGCATATACCTAATAACAGTACTACCACTGATACCTAAGAATTTTGCAGCTCTTCTAGCTGAAACAAAACTACCTATTAATTCAAACCCTTTTGAAGAAGATTTTTCATAAATATTAACAGGGTTTCCATGTGTTTTACTCATTTTATCTTTAGTTTCACATGAATGTTTTCTATTTAAAGCTCTTTGTCTCATAAGCTCTTTAGTATCCTCATTGTGGGTTTTTCCATATAGAGGGTTGTTTTCACCTGCTTTACTTAAACTCATTTTTTTCTTAGTATCTTTATTCACATTTGACAATTTGGTATTATATTGATCTTGCTCTTTATTAGTTGAAGTAGAATAAGTCCGTACAGGAAATAAGAATTTATGGTTTAAGGGGTTTATAGCACTAAATTTTGAGTACTTTTGAGTAGGCACATTAATACCGTGGTTAAGATATTTGTTACTTATAGGTGATTTAGAACTATCAAAATTTTTAATAATAGCTCCTTGTATTCAACCTACACTAAATAAAATAGCAACTAAGTAATACATAATATTATCATGTAATTCTACTAAAGCTTCCATTTGTGGGCTAGCACTATCTTGGAAGTAAAGTCCTCAAGCTCTAGGTGCATCACATATAAATTCGCTTGATATAGTAAATAAAAAGCTTATACCTAGAAAAAGAGAACTTAATATACCACTACTTTGTAATGGTAAGCTAGTAAATGCGTGAGGTTTAGGTGGGCTATGTAATGCTCATTCTAATCCTGGAGCACATTTATCTTTAAGTATACGTAAGTAATCACTAAATAATTGAGGAACGGCTCAAGGGTATCCAAAGATAGCTTTACCTTTAACAAGTTGTAAGTATACAATATGTAAGAATAATGCTGTAGCAGCTACAGAAATTATAGAACCGATACTACTAATAAAGTTTCAACCTGTAAAAGCATCAGGATAGTCACTAATTCTACGTGGCATACCTTGTAGTCCTAAGAAATGTTGAGGGAAGAAAGTTAAATTACGTTTAAAAACCGGACTATGTCTTGACCATAAATATATGGCCTCTTTCGTGTAGTCTCTGAGGATCCTACTCATAATTACAATTATTTTGGTTTCCTGCTGATTATCTAGATATACTTAAGATTTTTAAACCATCTACTGATTGGTACTTAAGCCTTGTGAGAGTTCCCAGCATATAGAAAGATTGATAGGGGCTAATTTATTAATTTTGAGTTTCATTACGCGGTAAAGATTGTAATATTCAATTTTCGTCATTTATGGATGTATATTTATTTGTGTCTAAGTTCTTTTTAATTAATGTCCATCTTACTTTAAAATGTTGTCTAGCAGCATTTATAGAAGGGAATATTAATTCCTCATTCTTTTCATTATAACAAAAAACTAGGGCTCCTCCTATACCATACTGAGGAGATAATTTACCTTTTAAACCTTTAAAGGCATTATCATTTTTTAAATAAAATTCCTTTATACCTTCGCTAATAGCATTTTTGGTCTCATCTGAAGTAGTATATCCAAACTTAGGATGATTCTCTTTTCTCAAAGTTTCCTTTAACTTATTTATGGTATCAATACTATGAGTAAATCCGAAAGAGCTTCCTGCAATCTTTAATATGTTATAACTTGGCTCGTAATGATCGATTCACTTTTGTTCTAATTTTACACATTCTATTGCGTCTTTTTCACAAAACTCCAAAATACCTAAAGAAAAGTTATTAAGTCCATATTTCTTCATTGCTCTTATGAGTATTGTTGTACCAATTTTATCAGAATTTGCGTAATAAAAATGACTAACCATCCTTTTAGATAAATTAATACTACTACCTACATACAAATCATTGGTTACGTCATTGATAAATAAGTATACTCCAGATTTGTTTTTTAGCTCTTTGTAAATTTTTCTTTTACTTTCCTTAAGGTCTTTAAAATAGATGACAAAATTATTTGGTGAACTACCATTATTAGGACTCCCATTTGAAATATTTCTATTACATGCGTTTTTAAGCTCAAAACCTCTTCCATTTAACCTAACCCCAGTGAATAAAACTCAGAAATGAGCTTTAGAGTAAAGTAAGTTATAATCTAATCCTAAAATTTTAGGAATTCAGAAGTATCATCCACTAAATAAGGCAAATACAGCACCCATACTTAAAACGTAGTGGAAATGCAAAAATAATCGTGATTATTTTGTGGACTATATCATTATCTAATTTTGGAGACAAATGGTACTTTGTGTCAAAGCGGGTTTCTATATTGAATTCAGTCCAGAATAAAATCTGAATATATTTTAAATTCTATACTGTTTTTATCTTCATTCTTATAATCTCTAACTTCTATAAATCGTTTTATCTTTGAAACTCTATAAAATTTAAAGTCAGAATATAACCTATTTTGCATAAAATAATCATATAGAAAAACCATACCTTTAACTGATTGAAATTTAAATGTTATAGAATTATGTGATTCTCTAAAAGCAACAGATGGTTTATAATGAGGTATAACATTATCTAAATTAAGTTTGCTAGTATATTTGTTATTTTCAAATTCTAAGTTACACTCTATTCTATTACCAGCATAATTATACACAATAGAACCATCTGTGTCAACTAATCCTGCTAAATAAGGGTCATTTTCGCTAATATTATAATTAGCTTCTACATACTCTACATTTAGATATTCGCAGGATTTTTTAAAACTATCTACTTTAAGTCTAACTAATCCATTTAATTTCTTAATTAAAAATAACATTTCTTCTTTTGTACTAACTATTCAAATAGAATGAGGTTTATTTTTATCCGCCCTAATTCTACCCATATGCAAAGTGTTTTGAATGTAAGTTAATATTCTGACATCTCTTTTATGTAGTTTAATTCTAATAGCTTTAAGTACCAGTTTGTTGTTTATATTTCTTAAATCGAAATTACCATCTCCGTCTACAATACCGGCAAATCATTTAAAAAATGATGAATTTTCTCCGTTATTGTCATAAGATATTTGACGTATAGTCTCTGAGAATTCTTTACAGTTTTCTGCTGATTGTATGTTTGAACATGTGTTAGATGTTGCAGATACATCCCCATTTTGACTACTTATGTTTAGAAGATTTCTTCTATCCGCATCTATTTTTAAAAGATAATAATATAACATAAATAGTAAGAGAGGCACTAAAAACATAGTTTCCAGCATATAGTCAAATGCGAAATAATATACATTATTAAGGCCCAGTTGAGCAACTACGTAGTAGGTATCGTGGAAGGCAATATCAAGTGACGCATTAGCAAGAACCACACCTGATACAAAAAAAAAATATTCATTAACCCACTAATCTTTCATAACTAAATATATACTCTTTATAAGTACCACCTACTTTAGCGTAATTTTTAATAGTACTATGTGATATATTTAATGCTCTTTGAGCATCCATTACACCATCATATTTCCCAATAAAATTTTTATGTATATCATATACAAATATTGCTTTTTTAATATGACTACTCTTATTAATTTCTTCTACTAATTTTTCACATTCTTTTGAGTGTCAATGAGAAATTAAAGGTGTATCTGAAATATTATAAGGCATATTAACTAGGTACCATTCTCCTCTAAATATTGTGTGTTCTTTTATTACATCAACCAATGTTGAAGAATTAGATTTAATTAATTTAGCTAAAGTTCTAACTGAAGGGAAAATAACTAATAACTCTTTAAATGAATTGTATACATAAACAGAGTAAGCTGATTTAGCTTCTATCATTCTTATCTTACTTTCCATAGAATGACTTTTGTTATAAAAAGGGTTATTTTCACCTGTTACAGCCCTTGCTATTAACCCTTTAGTTTCATCACTATGTGTTCTATTCTTAGCTAATTCAGAGAGTAACTTTTTGGTTTCTTCAGTATGTTTATAACCTAAAGAAGAAAAACCTTGCTTTAAAACATTGTAATAAGGTATAATATTTGTGATATAAAAAGTTTCTCTAGGAGTTAAAAATTCGGCTTCAACATACTCTAATATTAAGAGAGAAAAATTGGAATAATCGTACTTAAGTAAAGATCTGGTAATAGGCATATTAGCATTTTGTTTACTTTTTAAAAAAGCCTTATTAAGATAATTTCTCATTCTGGAAGCTAAATTAATAGAACTACCAACGTACGAATGCCCATTTACCTTGTTTATTAAACAGTAAACACCGGATTTATCTCTTTGTTCTTTTAGTATATTAAGTCTATCTTCCTTTAAGTTATTATAAACTTTTACAGCCTTTATATTTAGAAGATTATCTTGGTTCCCTATCTTCTTATCCTGGTTATTACTGAAAGAAGAGTAAGATCGAGTTATGACTGTGTACCCTAACGAAGGTTGTGCGGTAACAGAGATTTGGGAATGAAAGATTAATGAACATTTTTTCATTTGGACTATATTTTCCCGGAATGAACTCCGAGTGCTACGTGTAGTCTCTGAGGAACCCAACAGATTATAGTGGCGAAACCGCCCCGAGTTAATAGGTTCTATATTAACATGGTTGTAAAATATCCGTTGGTTTCCTGCTGATTGTTCAAAATTATGCTTTATAACTGAGATGAAATAAAACTCTAGTATCATAATTGTCAGAAGTTCCCAGCATATAGTAGTCAACTCTAAAAATAGAGGGAGAGCTATCAGGTTGATATATAACCCTCCTATTGTAAACATAAATACAAACCCTAATGCAAATAGTAATGATGGTATAAAGTGTAAAGAACCACCATAACAAGTTGCTAATCATGAGAATATTTTAATACCAGTAGGAACTGCAATAATTAATGTTGCAGCTGTGAAATAAGCTCTTGTATCCACATCTAGACCTACAGTATACATGTGGTGAGATCAAACTACAAATCCTAAAATACCAATAGAACACATAGCGTAAACCATACCAAGGTATCCGAACACGCTTTTGTTAGAGTTGGCAGAAATTGTAGTACTTATTATCCCAAAACCTGGGATAATTAAAATGTAACAATATTTTGATTAAAGGAATAGCTGTGTATTATAACAGTCTTTTCTCATTAATACTCAAAAACTTTTATATTCTTGTTAGGACTTTATCTTAAGTTGTAGTATTTTCTTCATGACGGTTTATTAAAGATTTAATGATTAGTATTTTGGATAGCCCTTTATCTGTTAAGTGTTGTTTGTCTTGTATTAATCTATATACCTTTCTTCATCTTAAATAGCTTATATGCTTTCTAGATTGTAAGTGATATCGATCAAAATATTCTATAACCCTTTTAGCAGAACCGAAACTAGTAGAACCGTAATAATAGGTATCTTGAGACTTCCTATATCCAATGTTTCCACCTAAGTATTCTTTTATTATATTTAACAATAAATCACTTTTTTGATCTATTTGAAAATTTAATCTTATTTCCGGTTTATTTCTGGTAATACGTTTAATAATTTTTATTTGAAAACTAGCATCCGCATCAGAAAAACCTGCTAATCAGTGGTTATCAAAATTTTTACTTGAATCTATAGTAAAATGAATATTTTGATCTGCATACTTAGTATGGCTTAATACATTATTAACTACTTGGTTAAATCTGTGTTCTGTTCTTAATTTACCATTTATCAAGTTAATTATATTTAACATACCCTTTTCATTAGATACAATTAAAAGGTATGCGTTTTTGTCCTTTACTTTTCTTACATTACCGTAACCTAATCTTCCTTTCAAGTAATAGGCTAGAAATGCATCTGGAGAACTAAAAGTTATAACTAATTGTTGAGCTTTACTAAAATGACCATCCCCGTCTATTAATCCTGCTAGATAATAACCTAATTGTTCATTATTTAGAGGCTTCAAATGTTTAGGAACGTGATCTGATACACGTTTAACATTTTCTAAATTTACTACAACTCCGTCGCGTAGAGCCTCTGAGGTTCCATTTTTAATATATAAAATGTTACCGGCTGATTTCCTTCATTGTTCTAACTTTTTTACTGTGCCATCTAAGGAGGAGTATTTAAAACTATATAGCGAAGGGGTCCCAGCATACAGCGACGTTACGAGGCCTACATTCGTAACCTCAGGATGACCAAAGAATCCGTTTCTTCAAATTTAACTTATCTTTTAAAAAGCCTCTTATTAAATCCAGGTACCGGTAGTCTAAACTCCGGGCTTGTGTATCATCTATCTATGATAGAAGAAACCGACTGTACATTAAGCATCATTTCAGATACCCACCAGTGAAGCAGTCTGTAGCGATCACTTAAATAACCGACGGTCTTTAAATGAGGAATTTATTGACCGTTATTGCACTAGTGTTGCTAATATTTTTATTACTTTTCCTTGTATTTATAAAATACATTTAAAGTTTTATATAAAACAATATAACCTTTAAACTTAAGAGTTGCAAGTAATACTTATATATATTAACTAAGTATAAGGTATATTCTTATAAGAATATTCACTATATAAGATCTTATATATTTTTACATCTGTCTTAATAGTTTCATAACTTGGCATTAAACCTCTACTTTTTTTCCCCTAGTATTTTAAATTTATATTATTTGATTTATTTATCATCATAATTATTTCAATCATTTCTCGTCTTTTTGACTCATCTAAATGATCTTTATTAACAAGATCATTATGAATATCTTTTCATAATTTATAGGATAAAGACTTTTTAGTATATAATGTATATTTATCAAAATAAGAAAAGACATTTTTACAATTGTTTACTCCACCTAATCTAAATTCATAAGGATTCTCTTCTGAATGTCTAGAAACAATACCATTTTTAAATAATACATTGAAATGCTCTAATACTGTTAGATTTCTTTCTCACTTTTGAGAAATATTAAAGTTGAAACTAAATCCTCTTTTTTCACCTATTGAACAAATAAAACAACCTTCTCCGTCAGTAAATCCTGCAAACCATGCATCGTTTAAAGTAGGTAGAATAGGTCTATTATTAATTACTACAGGTTCTAATAGTATTCTACCTTTAGTAACTCATTAATTAAACCCTTTAACGAAAAGATCAAATGTTTCTTGTGTTTTTGGTAAAACAAGATTACCATTAAATAAACTAATTATAATGTCTATTTCTTTCTTATTTTGCGTTACATATCTACTAGTTATAGCCGATGGAGGAATAACTTTACCAAATCCAAGAATTTCTTGTATAAATTCTAAAACTTGTTTATCAATTGTAGCTTGTGTAATAACAAATGCCAAATCTCCTCTATTGTTTACTATAAAAGAACCTTCTCCTTCAGTGAAACCTACTAATCAAGTTAAAAAGTTTTCTGAAGGAATTTTATTATTTGGCAAATGAGTATTGTATTTCTCATAAAATGCAGAAAAACAAAAACAACTATTAAGTGATACAGCACTATCTTAAAAATAGAATCCTCAAGCTCTAGGTGCATCACAACTAATAGTGCAACCACAAACACAATTGCAATAACAAACACAATTGCAATCACAAACACAACAGTAGACTAATCCTACACTTAGTAACAAAATAAAAAAGTATAGTATTCCAGATGAATAATGATTAGCTGCAAAATTAAAGAATCTATCATATAGAACAGCAGAGTTTTTAGCTCTACGTATCATAAGTAATAATCTAATTAAAAAGTATAGAACTGAAAATAATATACTAATAGTTAACCTAATATGTTCACTTACTATGTTAATTAATATAGTATAAATCTCTATAATGAAAGGTGTACTAATAATAACTAAAGCAGATAAGACTAAAGGCATTATTGCACTGAAGAATGGTCTTAAATTCATTATCATACTTTTAACAAATGAAGACACTGTTAAACGACTAGTGGTTATAAAAACACCTACACTTTGGTGATTAAGTAACGATTGAATAGATATCCTATTGAAGGGACTCTGTGTTTGCGGCTGTGTTTGCGGCTGTGTTTGCGGCTGTGTTTGCGGCTGTGTTTGCGGCTGTGTTTGCGGCTGTGTTTGCGGCTGTGTTTGCGGCTGTGTTTGCGGTTGAATAGGTAGTTGTCTTCTTGTTAGCGCTATTTCTTCATTAAGCGATTCAATCTTCTTATCTACATGATAATTGTAAGAAGGCCCTGTCGCTCTTACATCATGGTAATAATCCAGGTCCGACTGTAGATGAGTTAACTGTTCACCTATACTCATCGAAGCTCTAGAGGCACGCCAATTTATATGTATACCCCTCAGCTCAATATCTCTATTTCAATCTGAGAATGGACTTGAACTCTGTAATACTAAATTAACTCCGGGAAGTTTAGGGTTTTGTAGTTTAAAGTTTAGAATAATAAATAATGTTAATAATATAAAATAATATTTAAAATCTAGTAATGAGAAAAGATGTTGGTATAATATAGGATCACCACCTCCTGCTACTTCAAAGAATGAAGTGTTAAAGTTTCTGTCAGTAAGAACCATAGTAATTCCCATTATTTTTGTTGATCTGCTGGATAAAATCCCATAGCTTAAAGAGTTATTCTTTAGCTTAAAAAGTTATTAAACTTAGTGCAGATACGCAGACACTCTCATGCCTGATCGGACCATATCTTATATTTTTACGTTGTAGAATTTTTGTAAATGATCTCAGGTAAAAATTTTTCTGTAATTATTCATACCTGATTTTATTTTTACTATTTTTTCCTTTCCTTGTATTGTATTGTGCTCTTTTCTATCAAATATGTTTACTACTTCCATTCAATCTAAGGAATCTAAATGTTTAGTTCCAAACAAAGGGTATTTTAAAAGGTAATTTTTAGCATTAATATTACCTTTAATATTAGTAGTTCTAACTCTATACTCAGGGTTTGGTTTATCCGATCTTATTTTTTTTACTTCGGTATCTAAAAACTCAGCAATATAAGTTAAAAATTCTATATTATCAAATCCTTTATGATCTAATCGTCTTTGAGATATTTCTAATTTACATTCAAGTTTAGGATATTTACCTGAAAGAGTTGTTCTTACTTGAAAAGAAGCATCTGCTTCTATAAACCCTGACAACCATGGATTTGAATCTAATGGCTCTTTAGATATAGAGTATTTTTCAATACTAACTCCTTTATTTTCATTTAAAAAATCTATTAAAGCATTAAGACTGTGTATTTTAGGTGTTCTCATGTTTCCATTAATTAATGAAATAACGAATAATATACCATCATAGCTATTTATGGTTAAGATATAAGCGTCTACCCCTTTTTTTCTAGATAACGAACCTACACCCAATTCTTTTTGAATTAGTAAAGCTAAAGGTAAGTCTTTTAAATGAAAAACTATTTGTATAGAAGGATAATTTAATTTACCCTTAGGGGATCTCAAAGTTTTTGGTGTAATTATTGTACCATCACCTTCAATAAGCCCAGTAAAATAATAACTAAAAAGAGATTTGTTTAAATTTTTATTGTGGTTGCCGGTATGGATTGATCTAAAAGTTGCACATAAAGGAAAGGTTAAAGTTTCTAAACTACAACCAAAATATTTTGGCGTGTGGCCTCTGAGGTTCTCTAAAAAGTTCAAACTTAATAGATTACCTACTGATTGCGATATATTGATATATAACGGTTCCCAGAATACAGCCAAATTTAGAGCCGGCAGAATAAGTTTACCGGCTAAGACAGGTAATGATAATAATAATAAAACAGCTGTAATAACAACTGCTCAAGCAAATAAGATTAATTTATGTAATCTTATACCAGGACTTCTCATGTTAAATGTAGTTGTCATGAAATTCATAGCCCCAAGTAAACTTGAGATACCAGAAAGATGTAATCCAAAGATAGCTAAATCCACACTTGGACCACTATGACTTTGTATTCCTGATAAAGGTGGGTAAAGAGTTCACCCTGTACCTACACCATTTTCTATTCCACCTGCAAATAAGAAAAGAACAATACTAGGTATTAATAATAAGTAACTTATATTATTAAGTCTAGGGAATCCCATATCAGGTCCTCCTAATCCTAATGGAAGTAAAAAATTACCGAATCCACCGATTAAAGCTGGCATAACCATAAAGAAAATCATAATAATGGCATGAGCAGTAATAATACTGTTATATAATTGATTATCCGCAATATACTGAACACCAGGTCCTGACAGCTCTAATCTTATTAAAACAGAAAAAGCAGTTCCAATTAAACCAGCAAATAATGCATATATTAAATATAATACACCGATATCTTTGGCATTTGATGATAAAAATCATCTTTCAAACCACATACTAATCCCTGATGTTTTTATATTAAGGTTATTGTATTTATTATTTTTAGATAATATAACTTTGCTTGTAGAAAAGCTATTAATAGATGGGGAGCAAGGAGTCACATTTATCTAAAAAAAAAAATGTAGGTATATATCCTATTCATATAAGATATATTGCTAAAAAAGTTCATTTTACTACACTTTTATTGGAGAGTTATAGTAATAAAAAAAGAACATGTTCTTTTTTTAAACCCTTTTTTTTTATTCTTTTTGACGTTATTTCCTTTGTTTTTTTTTTTCGACGTAATTTCTATGAAATTACTAGCCCTCGCGGGCTTGTCCCGCAGCAGGGCAAGGCCCCGCAGGGGACTAGAAAAAAAGAGAAATAACTATCCCTGCCGGGATGAGCCCCATCGGGGGTCTTCCCAAAGGGTCAGCCCCCTCGGGGCTAAAAAAAAATAAAAGGGCTAGTTTATCCTTTTTAAGCGATAAACTGTGTAATTACAATTTACTATAGTTATAGTAAAAACTTATAGATTTACAAGAACCACACATGTTTATAAAATAAATTACTTTACTTCATAATTAAGCTAGCCGTTGATTTATAAGGCCATATGCTGTACTATATTTTTTTATTGTGAGCTATCCTTGTTCTTTTTTAAACAAACATTGATAGGTTTTTTTTTTATTATTAAGGATTCAATCTCCTATGAGAGTTTTTATCTAAATCTTTTATGAGATTAGATATTTTTGTTTTTAATAAATGTAAGTCTGTATATACTTTATCCATATCCTCATCATTCAATGGTAGATCCTTAGCGGTACGGAAAACAGCTTTCTCATGATTATAACATTGTCCATAGTAATAAGTTAAAGCAGATTGTAATCTATCTGCATGTGCATCTTTAAGCTTATCATCCAGTTTTAAACTTTTCAAATCCGTTATTTGTTTTTCAACTAGCCCTCGCGGGCTTGTCCCGCAGCAGGGCAAGGCCCCGCAGGGGACTAGTGAGATTTCCTCCTTTAATTCTAGGTATGTTGAGGGAGTAAATGCACTAAAGATAACCTCATTTATTGGTGTGAGTTTACTATCAGTATTACTAGTTAATTTTCTGTCCTGCAACACAGAGTCTACTCTTTGATGTTGATAAAGTCTATTGTCTACGATAAATTTATCTAGAACTTCTTTCATAATACTTTTATCTATCTTAATTTCATAATTACTGATTATACTTCCGTTTAGAACTTGTTTTATATAACTACTATTTATATTTTTATCATTTAACATAGTAAGTTTAACAGATTGTTTATATTGATAGTCATTATTTAACAAAGTTAATCTATTGGATTGAGTAAATTTACACTCATTAGGTATTGAGTTATAGTCTATGTTATTAGTCAATGTCTTCTTTATTTGCACAACATCCTTAGATAAAGGGATTCCTTTATTGTTTAGGATACGCTCTAAAAAAGTTAATTTGGAAGACTTATTTTCTTTATCTATATACCCCCTATAATTTAAATCAAAGTTCACCTTATCCTTTAAACTAAAGTTCTTTAAATTGTTATTCATAACATAGTAGTTATAATTATCAGAAGAGTAATATCTATCCCTAGTTATAAATAAAATATCATAATATGCTTCAAGATTAAATAATAATCCAGATGTACAAAAGAATAAGATTAATATACAATATAATAAGATTACTATATAATATAAATAAATATTTTAAAAAAGTTCCCAATTTTGTGTCATTACTATATTTAGTCACTCTATAATTATTAAATTTTTCAATAAATAGTTTTAAGTTATGTATGAATCCGTATATTTGAATACCCATTCAAGTATACATATTTGTATGTAAAATATTTGTATGACTAAAAGTAGTATTTATTATATAATTTAACGTGCTAATGTTTAGTATATAATTTAATGTGCTAGTATTTAATGTGCTAGTACTTATTATATAATTTAACATGCTAATGTTTAGTATATAATTTAATGTGCTAGTATTTAATGTGCTAATGTTTAGTATATAATTTAATGTGCTAGTATTTAATGTGCTAGTATTTATTATATAATTTAACATGCTAGTAATTAATAACTTACTTACCCAAAACACTTTATTATAGTTAGTGTAGTTATGAGTAGTATAAGGTATGCATATTTTAGGATCTGAATAAGTAAGTAAGCTAAAATTATTCTTATAAATTATAATAGATTTATTTATGTTATTTATAATTAAAGGTTTGGTATCCACCCATTTACCATATATTTTTACTTTAAGACGTTTAGTATAACTATTACTATTTGGGGAATATAGTGGTAGTTCCGAAAGGTTATTTTTCCCTCGCTATGGAGGAAATATCCTCATTTTCATTTCGAGAATATTTCTTCTAATTCCACCTTATTTTGAACACCGCCAGAGAACGCTCGTTTTCGTGTGCATTTCGTCGGGATTTATTTAAATTTTGGTGTTCGATTCTTAAATTTTGGTACCCGACTCGTATCCTTTGTCGTTTAACTTTGAAGTCATAGAAATCGACGGTAGGCAGAATCTGCCTAGATTTCGAGACTTCAGTGGATTGCTAGCCTTCAACACAATGTGTTGATAGCGAGATCCAAGTTAAACCGGACTTATCCTTTCCGTAGGGATTTAATCATACTAACATTAAGATAAAACTGTTAATGTAATACGTGATAACCATTCAATGCAACCAAATATACTGATCTCTTGGGGCCCCAAACTTCGTTTAGACTTAAGGGGACACCCCTTAAGAAACCCCATCCTACGGAAGCGATAAAGAAGTCTGGCAAGATTCTTCAGATTTCATTCTTTGAAATATGGTTTATCTGATGCGTATTATAATGGATTATCTTTAACGATGAGTGTGTAATGGAACACAGGATAATACCGAGTTACATACAATACATCAGTAGGTGAAGGAGCTCTATCAGATGGATTTAACTAATGAATAAGGATGCTGCTTCTGAACTTATATCCGCACGTTGGATCACCCTACCGGGGTTGGAGAAGAAGTGTAGTAAGCGATCGTGTTATTAGACACAAAGGGAGGAATAAGCGGAATTTGAAAGGATGTAAATACATCTATAACTCACCAGCCTGCAATCGATATTGTTTAACGTCTGGTCCAGCGTTACCCAGCTTGGAAACGAACCCTTGGGCGGGTGATTTCTGAACCAACCCCGTAAACAGCCACGCGATGTGGGCGATATTTTTTAAAAAACATGAAAACACAAAGACTTAATTTTATTAACAAAAGAATTCAGATGTTAACTACTATTTTACTCGGAGCGAGAGGACTTAATATTAGATTTACATCTTCTAGTTCACAAAATAATCCTTTCTTTGCTCCGGTTCCAGTTCAGTATTTACATAGTAAAGAAAAACCATTAGATGTGTATTTTAGAATATATGATATGGTTAACTTTATTACATTTTGTACAAAAATTAAAAGTACTATCGAGTGAAATACTAAATACACTATATACATTAAAGTTAGATATCGTTTGGATAGTTATTTTATGGCTGGTAATCAATTTGGATTTTCCTATGAATCAGATAATAGCTTAGATGATTTATACAACATAACGAGATATAAATTAGAGGACTATTTTAAGGAGTATAATCTATTCCCCTGCGGGGAATCCCTTCAGGGTTCCCTAAGGGGAATCCCGCAGGGATTAGATGAAGATATTGTTTATGTTCAAATCACTTTTAGAAAGTATGATATACGAATACTAGCTGATTTTAGAAAAGACATTGAGTGGAATAAGGGTGATCCTGTAGGTGATGGTGGCGCGTCCATTTTCAGGAAGTCCACCAATGGGTTTGTATAGAATTTAATAGTAATGTAATGGGTATACTCTAAAACAAAACCCGAATGAATGGTTATGAAAACATATAACCCTTTTTAGGATTTACATATTATTTCTTCCGTTTTTTTTTTCGACGTAATTTCTATGAAATTACTATCCCTGCGGGATGAGCCCCATCGGGGGTCTTCCCAAAGGGTAAGCCCCTCCGGGCTAGAAAAAAAAATAAGCAAACAAGACTGAAGCTGCTGCGCTGAGGGAAAATAGAATGGTTTAATAGTTATATAACACATTATAAGAAAAATTCTATGGACTATATAAAATTTAATAGTAATGTAATGGGTATGCTCCAAAACAATACCCAAGTGAATAGATAGAGGGTTTTAAATAAACTATTTTACATTTACATATTATATGTTTTTATGAGATAATTAATAAGAAAGATTCTTATTAGTTTAATGGTAGAACAAGATACTTCTAATATCTGAATCTAAGTTCGAATCTTAGATAAGAATAACGATTTCTATAGTAATAGCTATTCATTTAACGGTATAGCTAGATTTATCTTATAAAAAAAATTCTTATTAGTTTAATGGTAGAACAAGATATTCCTAATATCCTAATCTAAGTTCGAGTCTTAGGTAAGAAAGATAGTTAGAACGAATCAATTTTAATTTACTATCCCCCAAAGGGACCCCCTTAGGGATAGTATTTAGTTAATAAATAGTATTTTACATTTTTTATTTTTATTTGAGTTTGATGATGGCTCTGAGTGAACGCTATGTAAATGCTTGACACATGCTAATCGAACGTCAATATTTAATTTGTATAAATTATGTATATTGAAGTGGTGTACAGGTGAGTAAGAGGTATTATGGCTACCTAAGAGTAAGGCAAAATAAATCCCTTATAATAACCATTTATTATTAGTGATTAACACTATATCTAATCACCCAGTGGTCGATTATATTGAAAAGTTTAGATATAAAGGTTAATAATATTAATTATAAATGTGTTTAAAAGAAATAGTATTTCGCTCTTAGTTGATTATTAATAACCATCGGATAAGTAGTAAGTATGGTAATGGCATATTTAGCTTGTGTCCGTAGTCAAGACTGAGAGGTCTATTGACCACACTGGGTCTGAAAAAACCCCAGTGCGTGTAGTACAGCAGTGAGGAATTTTGGTCAATGGCCTAACGGCTGAACCAGCAACTTGCAGGAATGAGAGTTAATATAATAAGTTTATTAACTTGCTTGACTAGGTCTTATAAAGTTCTGGATAAAGCTTATTATGAAAACTTTATATCCATAGGTCTCGACCAAATCTTGTGCCAGCAGTCGCGGTAAGACAAGGGAGACGAGTGTTATTCATCTTTAACAGGTATATAGGGTACCTAGACGGTGTGCAATGGCTTAAATAAGTACCTGGTACACTTGAGTTTGATATGTGAGAGGAATATGTCGGAATTGTTGGAGGAAAGATGAAATTTGTTAATACCAATAGGACTGATAACGGCGAAGGCAAACCTCTATGTACATGTACTTGCTATCTCTAAATTAGGAAAACAGCAATGTGCTATAACTGACGTTGAGGGACGAAGGCTCAGAGAGTGAAGAGGATTAGATACCCCCGTAACCTGGGCAGACAATGATGAGTGCCATAGGTTGGCTTTAAGGCGGAACTATAAATGAAAGTGGAAGCACTCCACCTCAAGAGTAATGTGGCAACGCAGGAACTGAAATCATTAGACCGTTTCTGAAACCAGTAGTGAAGTATGTTATTTAATTCGATGATCCGCGAATAACCTTACCACAATTTGAATGACCTAAAATATTTTTTTTGAATTTTTAGACCACATGCGTTGCATGGCTGTCTTCAGTTAATGTCGTGAGATTTGGTTAGGTCCATTAAATTAACGTAAACCCTTGTTTTATTTATTACAATAAAGCAGCTCTCCGCTTACAATTGGATGTGATAATAGGGACTAAGACAAGTCATCATGGCCTTAATATTGTGGGCTATAGACGTGCCACATGTGCCTTTACAAAGGGATGCAATAATGCGAATTGGAGCTAATCCCTAAAATAGGATAAAGTATGGATTGTAGTCTGAAATTCGACTGCATGAAAAAGGAATTACTAGTAATCGTGAGTAATCACATCACGGTGAATTTTATCTCAGATAGGTACTAACCACTCGTCAGGCGCTGAAAGGAGTATGTGCAATAAGTTTGGTGGCTGCGGATTGCTAGTCTAAATATACAGGTTTAGATCTTTTGGCAGAAATATCTTCGTATGCGTGACTCTAATTGGTGTTAAGTCGAAATACGGTTCGGGTTGGGGAACTAGCCCGGGATTAATGAATATTAACGATACACCCAAAAAAAAAAGTCTGTGCAAGGAGCATAAATTATTATCAATTTATATGGTTCAAATCCATAAACATCTGTGCAAGTAGCATAAGTTGTTAGTTATTTATATGGTTCAAATCCATAAACAGGCTCATAAAAAGTTTATACCGTTATCTAGTCCCCTCCCCCCCCCCCCTTATTTTTTTAGCCCCAAGAGAAGGGGAGCTGACCCTTTTCTCCCTAATTTTATTTAGTTAATTAGTTTGTTTTTTTTTTTTCGACGTAATTTCATAGAAATTACTATCCCTGCCAGGATGAGCCCCATCGGGGGTCTTCCCAAAGGGTAAGCCCCTCCGGGATAGAAAAAAATAAGAAAAGAAGACTGAGGCTGCTTTGCTGGGGAAACCCCAGGTATCCCTAAGGTATCCCTTTGGGCATAGTAAAAATCCGAGTGCTGGAATTGGTAGACAGGACAAATTTAAGCTTTGTTGACGTTATGTCGTGAACGTTCAAGTCGTTCTTCGGATAAAAGCTACATGAAAAAAGGAGAGTTCCTTTATTGGTAAGAAGGGTTGAGCTGTAAACTCAATAGTATTACGCTTTTAAGAGTTCGAATCTCTTGTCTCCTAACTTTTAATTAAATGTTAATATTGTATTATAAATATAATTCTTATATGGTTAATTTTATACATAGATTATATTATTTAATAGTTTTTATAGCTCAATGGTAAAGCGGAATACTGTTAATGTTCTGATAAATGTTCGATTCATTTTAAAGGCTTCAGTTTATAAAAGACTTATGTCTACTATTTTTGCAGTTTAAGTGAATTCCAACAGCCTTTTACTTTTTGAGTTTAATTACTTAACACATTTAATTATTTCAAACAATATTACAAATAATGATTGAGGGCAGTATATCCCTCATAACTAAATAGTTATCATTATTTGTTAATGGCTATTATAGTAGTAACATAAAATAGGTATATTTTACTTAACAATCCTAATATAGACTTATGTAATAGTTATATAATAGTTATGGAAAGGGTAAAGAAAATTTTTATATGTTGTTTATAGTTAATGAAATGACATTTAGTGGTTATAATGCAGTTAATTTAGATTTATTATACATTATTGCTATATTATTAGGTATATTAGTTATTATTAGTAAGAATCCTATTGTATCTGTTTTATTTTTAATAGGTTTATTTTTATGTATATCTGCTTATTTAATCCTAACAGGATTAAACTTTATAGGTTTATCTTACTTATTAGTATATATAGGGGCTGTATCAATCCTATTTTTATTTATATTAATGTTAATAAATGTTAGAATATCTGAACTATTAACAGATAGTATTAATAGTATACCTTTAGCTATATTAGTAGGTAGTTTCTTTAATTACTTTGTTAATAATGTTTTACCATATATGGTAATGACTAATAATTTACTATACCATTTTAGCATTAAAAAAAATTTAACTAATGTTACATCTGTGTCATGAGATGGATATTTAGCAGAAACTTCTCATATAACAAGTATAGGAAACATACTGTATGGTAATTATTCTATATGATTAATAATTACATCCATTATATTATTACTAGCGATGGTTGGGGCAATAGTTATTACTTTAAAGCCACAAAGTAATGTAAAATAAAAAAAAAGGTTAAAAATGATATTACGTCTTTCCTGTCTTTTTTAACATAGGTAAAAAAAAGAAAAAATAGAAATTAGTTCAAGAAATTAGCTCAATTGGTAGAGCATCCGTTTTACACGCGGCAGGTTAAGAGTTCGAATCTCTTATTTCTTATTACTTATTAATAGTAAGTAAATATGTTTATAGAGATCTTAGCTTAATGGTAAAGCGTGTGACTTTTAATCATTCTCATAAGGGTTCAAGTCCCTTAGATCTTATAAAATATCTACGACTATAGGTTAATTAAATTAATACTAAATAATAGTACAGTAGTCTTAAATAAATAGTTAGATGTAGGTTTAATTACTAATAAAATGTAAATAATTCAGTTATAAGGTGCAAACTCTTACTAACTAAATGGTAAAATTCATTAGAATAAATATTTTAGAAAGTTCAAAAGTAAGGTTTTTTAATGATCCTGCAAAATTAAATATTAGGTATACTACACTATTAAATGTAAATCTATTACTAATTTTACGATTGATATCCTCTAACCCCCCCCCGCAAGCTTGCGGGGGGGGGGGATAATACCACCATATTCTTCATGTCTATATTTCCAGTTACCATTTATATGAACCCTTTTAAACAAAAAGGGGATATCTTTAAAGATAATAACAAAAAAAATCTGAAATTTACAGATGAACTAATAAGCTATCTGGTAAAACCAAATCTATTCCTGTTTGTGCTATAAAAATGGATACGGGTGTGTCTTACGAGTTTGCATCTATTACAAAAGCAGCATAGTTTTTAAAAGTTACAATTTATTTTCTTAACAGATGTATTAGAGAAGGTAAAAGTTGTAAAGGATATAGTGTAACACGGAAAAAATAGAAAGATAGGAGCAATGTAATATAAAAATAGATAATGAAAAAGGTATTGTATAATAGAAAATTATATTTGCCTCTAACAAAAAAAAGCGGCCATAGGATAATGGTTAGTCCATTCGTCTTCCAAACGATTTGTACCGATTCGAGTTCGGTTGGCCGTATTGGGTCAGTAACTTAATGGTAAAGGACTTTCTTGTCACGAAAGTAGATATCGGTTCAAGCCCGGTCTGACTCGTACTCTATAATGAACTTTATATATTTCCCCCACTCATGTGGGAGGCTTAGGGGTATCCCCTAAGGACCCCATTAGGTCAGGTGAGAGTTTACCTCATCCGAACGAATAAGTTCGTAAGGATGGGGCTAGAAAAAAAATTTTTTTAGGGCTAGTTTCTATTTAAGTTAAATTCTCTATTAACATCCATTCTACACTTTTCAGTTATATGTTCAACAACCCTTATAAGTTTAACTTCTATTCCATATTTTACTCCAATTCTAGTCAAAATTTTTATCATTAAAATTTTATAATATTACAGGTAAAAGGAAAAGTTGCTATAGGTAAGGCGAGATATTTGCTAAATATTGTGTTTAACACCTGGTGGTTCAAATCCACTCTTTTCCGAATATAGATATAATATTTATACACATCTAAAGGGATAAAGTTTTACGTATCTAAAGGGATAAGGTTTTTACGCACCTAGATAGATATAATATTTACACACCTATACAGATAGTATAAGTTATACATAATAACAATCATTTCATTCTTTTGAATTTAGTGTATCTATGTAGTATAGTTATAAAATTAAGTCTTCAACAGGTAATTATATTGAAAACAATAACAAATCTTTTAAAAGATGAATAAAAAATAAATAAAGAGTGTAATTCATTTCAAAAATGGGGTTATTAACATTAGTTTAATTTTAAACGTCATTTTATTAAAAAGTATTGTTCAATTTTATATAAGGTGTTATTAATTATTTTAAAAAAAAAGAGTATAGTTTAATTGGTAAAATAGGAAGCTTCAAACTTCAAATTTCCAGTTCAAGTCTGGATGCTCTTGCTATAATATAATGAAAAGATATATAAGTTTTAATATTTTTAATAATCTCAGCGCAGCAGCCCCAGTCTTCATTGCGTTTTTTTTTCGACGTAATTTATGAAATTACTATCCCTGCGGGATGAGCCTCATCGGGGGTCTTCTCAAAGGGTAAGCCCCTAGTTTTTTTTTCGACGTTATTTCATAACTAGCCCTCGCGGGCTTGTCTCGCAGCAGGGCGAGGCCCCGCAGGGGACTAGAAAAAAAAAGGGCTAGAAAAAAAAAAATAAGCAAAAAAGACGCCGGAATTTAATTGTTTTAAATTTTCAAATATTATATGTGTAATAAAGGTTCCTTAGCTTAATAGGTAAAGCGCATTCTTGATAAGGATGTGATCGACGTTCAATTCGTTGAGGAATCAGTAAAGTGCGTTAGTTAAATTGGTATAACGACATGCTACGGACATGTTCTTACAAGTTCGAGTCTTGTACGCACTTGTACTTTAAGTATATGTAACCTATTTCATTTAATTAAGATAGAATTGTGCATACCTGTACTATAAGAATGAACAATTTATTATATCTTTTAGTTCATAGAACAATACAAACTAAAAAAGAGAATTGACTGAGTGGCTTAAAGTGATAAGCTTGAAACTTATTTGGTTGAAAAACCACATCCGTTCGAATCGGATATTCTCTGTTATATTTTGATAGATTCTCTGTTTTATTTTTATAAATAGATTATCTGTTATTCAATATGAGTATATTATCTTGTATTTTTATAAATAGATTATCTGTTATTCAGTATGAGTAAATTATCTTGTATTTTTATAAATAGATTATATTTTATACAATATAAGTACATTATGTTATATCTATATAAATAGTATAACTATGTTATACTTTATAAAGTACACTGTACATTATAAACAGGTTAGAGCCAGGTTGGTTAGGCGCTTCATTTGGGTTGAAGATCTGTTATGTTCGAATCATAATAACCTGAACTGGGATTTTAAATCATTTTTTCCCCCCCTCGCAAATTTGCGGGAGGATAAAAATATATAGTAATGTATTTGATATGTAATGTATTATTTCATAATTTTATTACCTTATACATATGTATTACATATTATAAGGATTAACTTTATGGCTAGTATATAAAGAGACTATTATAGAATATAAAAGGCTGTATATTAAACCATTAGTACCGTAAAAATGATGGAGTAATTTCCATTTATTAGGGAAAATGGTAGAAGAATTTCTATAAAAAAAACGAAGTGAATTGAAGTATCTTATTAGCTTCAGGAAAATAAATCAAACGAGATTCTATTAGTAGTGTGAATGAAAATAGATATAGGCTTAAAGTAAAATGGATTAATCTGTTTGAATATAGGGGAACCTTCCTCTAAGCCTTAATATAATATACAAGAAATAGCGAATAGTACTGTGAAGGAAGTATGTAAAATAGTAGTCTTATAAGCAGCTCGAGGTAAGTTTAATAAACATATGAGAGCGTACCTTTTGTATAATGGGTCAGCAAGTTCTAGTTAGATGCAAGCAAGTAGTGATTAGTGGGGATATATTAAATTAGAATAGATATCAACAAGATAGACAATCTAATAATATAAATACACAAAAAAAAATCCATTTGCCTAGATAATCCAATTATTAAGTAATGAATTAGTATCTAATTAGAGACCCGAAGAGTAGTGATCTTACCATGGTCAGGCTTATAAAAGGCCGAATGGGTTATCGTTGTAAAGATATCCAAAGAACTGTGGTAAGTTAGTGAAAGACAATCCTGACTACTATAGCTGGTTTTCCGCGAAACATATGTAAGTATGTAGTTTAAATAACATCATAGCAGGTACAGAACTGTGATCTCGGACAATTTGTGCATTAATATCCTTTTAGGGTATGTAATGCCTTGTGCATATGGGGGGGTCGTGAAGACTCTATTCGCGAGTATTTGCTCTCGGAAGGGCAATGATGAGTGTTGAACTATCAGACATTTAACGATAAGGTTGTATGTCAAAAGGGAAACAGCCCAGAACAAGTGTTTAAGGTTCCAAAGTTTTTGTTAAGTGAAAGTAAGGAAGTATTTAAACTATACAACCAGGAAATAGGCTTAGAAGCGGCCATTTTTTAAAGACCTCGTAACAGAGCACTGGTTCAAACGGTTAATTAGTTAACCTTATAAGTTAAAAGCGCCGAAGATATAACGGATCTAAAACAAAACACCGACACCTTGTCCATAATAATAATATTAGGTTAAATCCTATTTTAATATACTTAAAAGTTATTTAAGTATTATTTATGGGGTAGCGGAACATTGGGTAAATAGGATTAAAAATAGGTAATAAACCCCTTAGAATCTTTTTTAATGTATAAAAACTGGATGAATACAGGGGAAGGATACACCTATTTTCATTATTACATCTGTAATTTGCTCGCTACATTGCGGGTTTCCATAAATATCCCAAGTGAGAATGCTGACACGAGTAACGAAAAAGAGGATGCCCCTAAAAGGCCCTCTCGCCTTAAGCTTATGGGAAAGTTAATCGGTCTCTAAATTAAACCTAAAGGATAAAATGATGAGGAGATTATATGTGACAACATAAAGAAATGGAGTAAAATGTTCTGGAAAAGCATATAGTCTAAGGATGTAGATAAAAATACTATCCTTTGGGATGGCCCCTTACAGGGGCCAGACCTAAAGGTTAGTCCCCTTCGGGGACTAGTAAATAAACTAGAGAGATATTACTAGGCATCCTTAAACATATAAAACCGTACCTAAAAACTACCACAAGTAAGCTAGTAGAGAATACGAAGGCGTTTGAGCTAACAATCATTAAGGAACTCGGCAAATTGACACCGTAACTGAGGGAGAAGGTGTGCCATTCCTACTGATTAATATCAGTTTAGGAAAAGGAGACATAAAATGGTGTTGCACGACTGTTTAATTAAAACACAGCACTTTGCGTAAGATGTAAATCAATGTATAGAGTGCGCTATCTGCCCAATGATGGCTGGTTAACGGATTTACTTAGACGACTAAAATAGGCTAGGTTTTGAAGGAACCCCCATTTAATGGCGGCCTTACCTATGAGGGTCCTAAGGTAGCGAAATACCTTGGCATTTAAATGATGTCGCGCATGAATGATCTCACGATGCAACAGCTGTCTCAATGATTGGCTCAGTGAAACTGGAATGGCAGTGAAGATACTGCCTATCTCTAGATAGACGAGAAGACCCCATGCAGCTTTACTGTTACTAGTTATAGGGTATAATTTAACAGGTTTTAGTGAATAAGGTAGTTGAACGACAAAATTGAAACACCTTTACTCTGGTTGTTATATCAGTAGAATAGGTTACATTATTGTAACTGACGTCTGAATGTAATCCATAAAAGGAGGGAGATTATATCAAACTCAGGAGACAATGGCTAGCAGATGGTTTATGCGGGGCACAGATCCCATAAAGAGTACCTGGGAGTATCCAAATTTATTTTTGTAATATGCTATACGCAAATTATATAGGGCTTTTATTAAATAATTGCCTTGTATATTTTAATTTTTTAATTACTATATTTAGTTTGTTATTTTTTATATTTACTTTTATAAAGTATCTATAACTAATTCAGTTATATTTCTATTTAAGTTAGAACTAAAACAATTTAATATAAGTAAGATTTTACCTATGTGGAAAATAGGTGTATATATAGTGTTAATAATTGTAAAAAAGATATAATTATAACACTATTAGTTATTTTTTTAGAATACCTCTATAAGAAATGATGTTGATATATACTTCCAAAGTTTAATGGCTTAATCTTGCTTTACTGTTTGACATACACGTCTATCAGTTGCGTAAGCAGGGCATAAAGACCGCAAGACGCAGTAAGGAAAGGTCTTGTATTATTGAAAAAGCTACGCTGGGGATAACAGGCTAATTGCGCCAGAGAGTACAAATTGAGTGCGCAGTTTGGCACCTCGATGTCGGCTTAGCTCATCCACATGAATGCAGGAATCATGAAGGGTACGACTGTTCGTCGATTAAAGAGCTACACGAGCTGGGTTAAATACGTCGTGAGACAGTATGGTTTCTATCTTCTAGAGGAAATTGGAGTAAAATAAGGATAGCCCCTTCGTACGAAAGGAGTTGGGTATGGTAACCTATGGTTTACCTGTTGTTTATGCGCTTAATATTAACCTGATAAATAACGGCAAGAATAGGTTCTCCTTAATAAGTAGAAAATGGGTATCTACAGAAGAGGGAGAGTAATATAGATAGATTCATGTGAATTTATTACCTATTTGAGCTATAGATGGTAATACTTTTATACTCAAGTATTTATACATAGTATAGGCATGGCAGGAAAGCTATGTTAGTTAAGATAAGTGCTGAATGCATCTAGGCACGAAGCTTACCTTAGGATACTCTTAGAAACGTAGTATAACATTACGAATCCAAATTTTTCATAGGGTTAGTGCTAGAAAAGTAGCTGCTACAGTTAACTCTAGTTCTAACAATATGGTTAAGGGATTATAGGCTTTGGCTGAAAGGGCTTTGATGTTCTTAGGTATAAAGTACTAATTTATTATCATTAACTAAATAACATACTTATCATTAAAAATACTTTATTTAGCCTGGTTTGCATAATAGTAATGCACCCGTTTTGTAATCGGAAGATATGAGTGCAATTCTCGTACTGGGCTAGTTAGATATTTTCCCTAATTTTTTTTTTAGTTATTTCGTTTGTTTTTTTTTTCGAGGTAATTTCATAGAAATTACTAGAAAAAAAAAAGAGAAATAACGTCAAAAAAAAATAAAAGGGATAGTAATTTAAATCGAAATTACGTCGAAAAAAAAAATAACCGCAAGCTTGCGGTTACTTTTTTAATATAACATAGGTAAAAAAAAGTTACCCCTCCAGTCTTCTTTTCTTTGAAAAGAAGACTGGGGCTGCTTTGCTGGAAGAATGAATGCGGATTGATGTAATAGTAACATACCTGGCTCATGACCAGTAAATAGGGGTGCAAATCCTCTGTCCGCATAGTTAAAGGCTATAGCTTAATAGGCAAAGCAAGCTGCTCATAACAGCTCAGATGAGTGTTCAAGTCATTCTGGCCTTATAGAAAAGGTTAATAACCACCACATTAACACTCTGTAACTTATATATACAGGTGCTGTGGTATTACAAATTCCCAACACAACATGACCAGTATAAACAACATCTTAGAAAAACGAAACACATGAGCGTATACCTGTGGGTTAGTAGGAGATTGTTGATAGTGGCGCCCTAAATAACCTTTAACATCTCCAATACGTTATTTTGGTTTTTGATTTCTTGTCCCTTAATATGATTCTTGTCGCGTAATATTTTTTCGCTTTAGTTTATCTTATGTCGGTTGTACCGGTCTAGAAAGATGGTGTGAGTGCTACTCTGTATTTATACGGAAGGTCACAAGTCCTTGTAAAAGAAGAGGGTACACTATACCCTACGGGAATACCTTTTGGGGATAGTAATTAACCATTCTTTCCCATGTAATTGTAATACTAGTTCCTAAAGGGGTTTTCTCCCACCCCCACCCCTTGAGCTGGGGACATCCACGATCCTCGGGGTAGTATTGGTATATTTTATAACTAGGCTTACCAGCGACGGTAAACCAGCGAAGCAGGCTTACCTAAAAATTTTACTTATAAATTTTTATTCTTAAGGATGTAAGTATTAAACATAAATTAACCATATTGTCACTTTTACATGGTATTTAACTACTTTTTTTTTACTTTATATTTTGCGTTTTTAAGCATTTATATAAAATCTAAGGCCCAATAGTCAAGTGGTTAAGACGTAACATTTTCACTGTTAAATGCGCGGGTTCAAACCCCGCTTGGGCTTACTTTATAAGTTATTTTTATGTATTAACTTAAGGGGATATAGTTTAATTGGTAAAACTGCGATTTTGCATATCGTTATTTTAGGATCGAGTCCTAATATCTCCAACGTTAAAATTAAATCTCAAATTATTATTCACTCATTATTATGACATAATACAAAAGATTATGTTGAAAAAATGGTTGTACTTTAGATTGAATTTCAAATATTATGTCGATATTATGTTACATTTATATAGTTTATTTATTTTTCAGCCCCGAGGGGGAAGACCCCCGATGGGGCTCATCCCGGCAGGGATAGTTTATTTCACTTTTTTATTTTCAAATCTAAATTTGGTAAATGAAGCTTTATAAGTTACTCCTTTATGTATAATAACATTGAAAGGTACAAATTCCAAAGGATAATAAAGGTAAGTCTGGTGTTTACAGGTAAGGAAAAACTTTTTAATTCTAATGTACAAGCTACCAATTTCTTAACTATTAGTGAATGAGCTATTCGTAAGTATAAAAAGAGCGGAGCTCTTTTTAAAAAGAGTTTTTTTCAAAAAAAAAACAAAAAGATGGAGTATATTAACTGTAAATAAATAGGAGTAACTTTAAAATGCAAGATAAAAGCCCAGGTAGCTCAATTGGTAGAGCGAAACTTTGAAGGTGTTTAGGTTATAAGTTCAAATCTTGTCTTGGGCATATATTAATAGATTGTATTATAGGTTATTTTAAGAAGATAAATTAAAAATCCTATACAGCTTAATAATTATTTATTTAATAGTTATGTTTAATGAAAATACAATTAAATTTAGGTTATTTAAGGTGTATTTAGTTATTTTAAAATGTATTATACAGTTAGGGTGAATTAACTTATTTTAAGTTGTGTTTATACATTTAAGGTGAATTAGCTTATTTTAAGTTGTGTTTATATTTTTAAGTTGAATTAGCTTATTTTAAGTTGTGTTTATACTTTTAAGTTGTGTTTGTATAAGCTATATTTGTATTGCTTATACAATAATTGTAAATATTAAGGTTTATTTACACAGTATCCTAAAATAAATGGATTTTTTAGCACTAAAAATGGGTATGCTGAAATTGGTAGACAGGTCCCGCTTAGGACGGGGTGAAATTAATTCATATAAGTTCGAGTCTTATTACCCATAAATATTATAGTAACGTATTATTCTATAAAGTTTACATATTTTAATTTATTTTTTTTATATGTTGATCATTATTAATATGTAGTAGACTAATGGTAAGTCATAAATTTTTGGTATTTACTTATGGGTGTTCGAATCACCCCTACATAAAAAAGGTGGATGTAGTTCAATTGGCAGAACAACTGTATGTGGCACAGTAAGTTCCCTGTTCGATTCAGGGTATCCTCCCAGTATATTATATATAGGGTTGTTATTTAATGTGCTATATATGTTTATATGTGTTTATATACGTTTATATGTGTTTATATACGTTTATACACGTTTATAAACTAATATAGTTTACCTATTACACGTGTTATAAAATATACTTATACCAACATAGTTTAGATAGGTAATATATTTGTTGTATATTATACAATAATAAGCCAGGATAGTTCAATCGGTAGAACATTAATTTCATGCATTAATAGTGGGAATTCAAATTTCTCTCCTGGCTCGCATAAATTACTTCATATATTTTGTGTTATCTTCTTCTTTTAAAGAAGATACACTTCTTTTCATCATTTTTTTTTTTTCAATTAACTTGTGATACAAATGTAATTCATCTTAATTTTATTATACTTAATATTTTTAAGAGAATAGTAGGGAAGTCCAGTGATTTAAATATAGCTTTTTTTAAAAGTGAGGTAAAAGCTTGGGTAATTCACAGAAACTAAAATAATAAAAACTTTTAGTTTTTTATTATAACTATGGAATAAAAAGCCTTAATTAATCTTTATTTTAGTTAAATATTACGTACATGACCCGGCTTACTTGTATCCAAGTAATATATCTTATTTTGTCTTAATATAAAGATATATTCAAAAACCTTATGCTACCAGTTCTAACAGGTATTATAGCAAATATAACAGATCAGGAGCGTAAAACAGTAGGATATTGTACAGACAATATTTTTAAAGTATATTATTTGTCACCCAAAAATTTTTTATCATAATTTAATTGTGTTATGAATTTAAACATAGTTGGTAAAAAGTTGATTTTTAGATATATTTTTTAAAGTATTTTTCAATTTATTTTTCTTTATAACAATTTTATATAATGATTAATAACTTGTTCTCAGTTTTCGATATATCTTATAGTATTATTATATTAATATAGCTCAAATATATACGACTTAGAAATTAGTAGTAATACACACTAATTTGAAGGCCTATTTATTTTTATTTTTTATTAAAACACTTTTATAGTTACCTTATACATAGAGTACATTTTATGTTAAACGGGTTAAAGCCAGGTTGGTTAGGCGCCTCATTTAGGTTGAGGATTTGTTATGTTTGAATCATAAAGACCCGAAATAGGATTTTAAATCTTCCCCCCGCAAGATTGCGGGAGGATAAAAAATAATAAGAAGGTATATTAAAATATTATTAAATTTGTAATATATTACTTATTAACTTTATTACTTTATAAATCTTTATAATTGTATTATTTATTATAAGGATTAATTTAATGGCTAGCACATAGTTAAGATTTAATTGTTAAATAGTAACATTTTTAATTGTATAATAATATATTTAAAAGCCTTATCCCAATAATTTCGAAAAACTAATTTTATACTTATAGTAAAACATAATCATTATATATGTTTAAATATCAAACAATATTAAGCCCTCTTGACCAATTTGAAATAAGAAACTTATTTAGTATAGATACACCATTATTAGCAAATATGAACCTATCTATTACTAATATAGGGTTATATATGACTATAGCTGCTTTCATAGCTTTCTATTTTAGTATTTTAGCAACTAACCACTCAAAAATTACTCCAAACAAATGATCTTTAAGTCAAGATACATTGTATGCAACTATACACAGTATTGTTGTAAACCAAATTAACAACAAAAGTGGTCAAGCTTACTTCCCATTTATGTATGCATTATTTATCTTTATTTTAATTAACAATTTAATAGGAATGGTTAAAAGGAGCCTACATATATATATTATCCAAACATTTAGCTTAATGAATTTAAAAAACAAAAGAATAAGACTATATTCTTCAAATACTTCTAAATATCCTAGATATAACCTTAATAACACCCATTATCTTAACCCTTATTATATTACAGGTCTTGTAGATGCAGAGGGTTGTTTTACAACATCTATCTATAAAGATTGTAGAATGAAAACAGGATGACAAGTTAAACCTATATTTAAACTTAATTTACATAAAAAAGATCTAAAAATCTTAGAAGCTTTACAAAAAACATGGGGTGTAGGTAAAATATATAAACATGGTCAAGATTCATTCATGTATCGTGTTAGTTCTTTGAAGAATTTAAGAGTAATAACAACTCATTTCGATCATTATCCTTTAATAACCCAAAAATTAGCAGATTACCTTTTATTTAAACAATCTATTGATTTAATACAGGAAAAGTTACATTTAACTGAAAAAGGTTTACTAACATTAGTTGGTATAAAATCTGTATTAAATTGGGGTTTATCTGAAAAATTTAAAGAAACATTTCCTAATATGATACCCGTGGTAAGACCAAAGGTTGATATTTCAGAAATAAAAGATGTTTATTGACTAGTTGGGTTTGTTGAAGGGGAAGGATCTTTTATGGTTATTATTCAAGAATCTAAAAGCAAAAAAACAACAGACAACATAGGTTTAAGATTTGTAATAACTCAACATTCTAAGGATTCAGTATTATTAGATAATATTTCAAATTATTTAGGTTGTGGGAAATGTTATAGTAGCCGTAATGAAGTAAATTTAACTGTTTCAACTTTTTCTGATATAAATAAAATCATATCTTTATTTAATAAATACCCATTACTAGGCACTAAAAAGGAAGATTACCTAGATTTTTGTAAAGTAGCCGAGTTAATAAAATCTAAGGATCATTTAACAAAGCAGGGTATAGAAAATATAAAAAGAATTAAAAGTAATATGAACAGTAAAAGAATACATTAACTAAACGTCTTAGATATAAAATAGTCTAACCCTTATATTTTGTTTTTAATTACGCTTTATTATAATTGGTAATATATTATGTTAAATTTTACTATATGCTGAAAATTTCTAATGCTTTAGATACGATCATGAATAATAAATTTAACAATGGTTGTAGAATTTATTAAAAGACGTAACAACTCTAAAGATAAAACAATGAAAAATCAGCAGGAAACCAACAGATATTACTAATACTTTAGACAAAAAGAATAGTGTATACTAGAGGGTCCTCAGAGACTACACGTAAAAGGCTGCTCATATTACTAAATAGAGCAGTCAAGATATAGTCCGGCTTGATATGTCTATATGTCTATCAAGAAGTCCTTATAGTTTTGCCTCAACATCTCATTTTATATTAACATTCTCACTTAGTTTTACTGTTGTATTAGGTGCAACAGTTTTAGGATTCAAAGAACATGGATTAAAATTCTTTTCTTTATTTGTTCCAGCTGGTTGTCCATTAGGATTATTACCTTTATTAGTGTTAATTGAATTCATTTCATATCTAGCACGTAATGTTTCTTTAGGATTAAGATTAGCAGCCAACATAAAAAGTTGAGATTAGGTGCCTCATTACTATTGTGTAAAAGAGCCAAATTCCGGGGAAGCCCTAAAGCTCTAATAACTAAGCTTCATGAGGAAACTTTTGAAGTGGCCCCATTAATGCCTGGGGGTATAGTAACATCATTAGAGATACTAGTAATAGAAATGGGTGATCGCGGATCTAAACTAGATAATTAAATATCTGTAAAAGAGCAACGAGTAGACGGTTCTTCAGTTATTAATAAGACTGTAAGGTATACTCTAGTCGCCGGGGAAAGCCGGTTCTTAGGAGAAATTAAGTAACCTAAGATTAAAAAATCACAATAGCCTATCCTCATATTATATTATTTCGTAATATGTAAAGTTTATATTGTAACACTTTAAAGAAAGGATCCATTATATAAACACCTTTAAGAGGTACAAAGTTTATATATACCTTTAAAGAAAGGATAAATTTGTGTACGATTTATATTGTATATTAGTAAAATTTTTACTAAGAAATCTGTTACATCTTATTGTTTTTACTTAAATAACGCGAAATCGCGTAATCTATCTTATCCGTCTAAAAATTACGCCTTCTCTACGAAGGGCTTCAGATATAATACCGTAAGGGCATATTCAACTTCAAAAAATAATGATTCCTCTACAGACTCTTCCAATGTAATTGTTTTCTCTGACGCAGATAAAGACAAACTAGATATACTTAAATATGTCAAAGGTATGGCTGGAATTTATATGTGAACTAATAAGTTAAATGGTAAGAAATATGTAGGAAGTTCCATGGCTTTAAAGCGTAGACTCTTGGAATATTACAATGTAAATAGACTACTAAACGAAAAAAGTATGCCTATTAACGTTGCATTATTAAAGTATGGTTATAGTAACTTTAGTTTGACTATTTTAGATATTTGTGAAAAAGATAGTCTTATGTCTAGAGAAAAACATTTTTTTGAAGTATACTCACCTGAGTATAATATATTAAGAACTCCTGGAAGCCCTTCACGAGGATCTGGGTGAACACATTCTGAAGCTACAATAGAGAATATGCGTATAGCTGCCACTAAGAAATTCAAAAATCCGGAATATTTAACAAAATTATCTAAAGGTCAATCTAGTGGTATTGAAGTTGAGGTAACTGATTTAGAAACAAATACTACGACTAGTTATCATGCTATTAGAGCTGCAGCCCGGGCTTTAAATATTGACAAGAGATATATTGAAAATTACATTTATTTGAAACAAGATAATCCTGTTTTAGGTAAATATACTTTTAGATTAAAGTCAAAAGGTGAAAATACAAATTTAATGCACGGAAAGATTCAAAAAACTTCTACGAAAGTGGAGGTTACTAATGTTGATACTAAAGAGGTTATAATATACTCTTCTATCGGCGCTGCTGCTAGAACATTAGGTTACCATCAAGCCAGTATATCTTTATATTTAAAAGAAAATAGAACTAAACCTTTTAAAGGTAAATATTTGTTCAAATTTGTAAATTAGAATACTAAGATATACGTAGCGGATTTTAGACAGATACGGATACGTAAGGAGATACGTTAAAACCAATATATAACAATATAATTTAATTTACATTAAGAAATAACATATTTTTAGGATGAATTTGTTGAACGATTATCAGGTCATATGCTTTTAAATATCTTAAGTGGATTTACATATAACATAATGAGCTCTGGTATCATTTTCTTTATTCTAGGATTATTACCATTAGCCTTTATAATTGCATTCTCTGGATTAGAATTAGGTATTGCCTTTATACAATCACAAGTATTTGTGGTATTATCTTGTTCATACATTAAAGATGCACTAGAATTACATTAGAGGTATATTACCTTTATTTTCTACCCCTGCGGGGTTCCTTTAGGAACCTTAAGGGGTTCCCTAACTTTTTTTTTACATATAGGATGATATATTAAAAAAAGTAAAAGGGAAAGAATTAGACTTTTTGACCTTTTAAAGAGTACTATACAATAGAAAAAAGGGGTGTGTTGCATACGGCTATGCATTTTGATTGCAGATCATAAATTTAAGGTTCAACTCCTTCACATCCCTGAGTTATACCTATGTACAGAACATGTCATAAGCTAACTTTTATATAAAATAAACCATTTAAGCTTAAAAATGATAAAATATTTCAACAAGTTACAAATAATTATAGAGCAGCCTAAAGTTTTATAATTAGATGAATAATTCACCTATACAACTTTTTTCAGAATCATTTAAGGGGTAATTTTTACTATTTTTTATTTAATAAGTAAGATGCGTAAAAGGGGAGTTCGAATCTCTCTATTCTGACTATGCTACTAAATTCATTATTATTACTTTTATCTAATGCCATTACATCAAGACGGGACAAATCTATCCTTTATTCCAGAGCCACTATTACTATTTTACTTATCTCAGCTTTTATAGCTTATGATAATTTATATCTTTTATTTTTGGCAAAAGGTGTGGGTATACTCGGTGGGTTATTTCATGCTATAGCTACTACGGCTATATACCACCTTTTTATCTTTTTAATAACTAGCGTAATCTTATTATTAACTTCCTTCTACCCTAGAAAAGTTTGATTAAAAGAATACAGCAGTCCGGCTAGATTTTTATTTTCAAACCTAATCTATTACGGAACCTTATTTATGAACATTTCAGCTTTTATAGCTATTTTTATATGTTTTTGGTATATACCTATATGGTTGAATTGAAGTATACCTCATTTTGTGATACTTTTATTGTTTACCTTAGCGGGTCTTATAATTTTAACACTTCTGCGGGATATTGATCCTAAAGAGTGTTATTATAATAGTGATTTGTTAGCTCTTTTTACAGAAAATTTTCTGTTTGTAGTTAACATAACTATTTCTGACTCAGCTTTTAATGATACATATCTATGTATTAACATAATCATTGGTTTAAGTATGATTATAATTGGTTTACTACATAGTAGAAAAACTATGTCTATTAAGGACAAGTTTATATTTATTGTTGAAAATAAAAAGAAGATATTTATTCTTGGACTAACTATGTTATTAGCTATTTTTGCCATAAATATACTCTTGTTCATTTTAGGTTTAGGAATAACAGTTGATACTAGTTCTGTTACACTCTTTCTTTATACATTTTTTCCTAAACTAATAAATATTAGATTGATTCTAATTTTCATTACCTGTTCTATAACTAAAGAACTTAAATTAGATAACGTATCGTTAAATTTATCTAGCCTTATTTTTATGATGGTACTAGGTAGTGTTAATTATTACTATGTATTACCTTACTTTAAAGTTATCATGTTCTTAGGCTTAACAAAACTAGATAATTTACTTACACGTATTTATTTAGTTGATCATTCAGCTAGTTTAACTAATAGTACTCAAAGTTTAGCTGAAGGTATTTATAATATTATAACTAAGTTTCCTATTATTGGGAGATTCTTCAACTCCTTTAGATCTTATGATTATCACTGTTATATATCAAGTCCTTTTAGATCATCTTATAATGAGGTAATTAAAAATAAGATTAATTTTTATCCATTAACTAAAATAAGTAAATTTACTAGAATAGATCTATTTACAAATGTAGAAAAAAGAATTGAACTTTTTTATCTATATAAGGGTAATCTTAATTGTCTAGAAGCACTATTGAAAAATGACAGTTTATACCTTAGAGATCTTATTTCTCATTTCGTTTCTAGCTATTCAAATCTTACATGTAAAATTAACTTAACCTGTGCGGATCAAATCGTCAACATAAATACTACCGTTAAAAACGGGCATCTTGAAGAATTTAATTTAAACAGAACGAATCTAAATTTTGTTAATAAAGTGGATAAAAATACCTCTAGTAATCTAAACTTTTTAAATTCTTTATTAAATCCACAATGTTCAAAAGATTTATTGGATCTATCTCCTAAAAAAACGAATTCATTTGATCTATGTCCTAAAAATATAAATTCTTTCTACGACCCTTCGGCTGATAGAACTAGAGAACTCCTTCACTTAACTGATCCTATGAATAATGGTTATGATTTACAGGTGTTTATGCAAAAAGGTTTCCATAATTATGACTATAATATTCAACAAGGTGAATCTTCAAGACAACCCTTGCATCCCTCTAATTCAAATAGGGGAATAAAGAGATCATTAGATTCAGAAAATCTAGATACTGGTGGTAGCACAGATATATCTACAAACTACCCTTGTCTTGATATTAGAATGATTGAATTGGAAAATAAAAACTATCTCTTTTTAAATTTTGACCCTGAAAAACTTGATAGCGAACGTGATGCATACTTAGATGAAATTTGTACTATTGGTAGATCAGTTCTATTGGAGCACTATAGTAAATGGATCGGGGATAAATCGACTGTTAGGACAATCGTAGACAGTGTAGGATTTGGTGATTTATCTATTTCAGATAAAATAAATGAAGGGTATATTAAGTTATATCAAGCTTTTTATCAAAAGAATCTAGATATCATTAAATCACATGAGGTAGAGCCTAATAATATTCACCCATTTTCTAAACTTTACTTAGAAGGTAATCTAGATTACCCGGAGAGTGATTCTTCAGAGGATGATTCTTCAGATGATGGTGATAATTTAGATAATTCTCATTTAGACGATGGTGATCATTCAGATAATTATAATAGTTTAGGAGATTCAACACAAAAAGGGCAAGAGGGTTTAAAATCGTTTACATCTGAAGAAATTAATGATTTAATTAAATGATTAAGAAGTAAACAAATAGTATATTTACATGAACATTCTTCAAGCTCGCCTGGTGTTGATATAAAATGTAGCTTATATGATCTTAAACTTAGAAACTCAGGTGGAGTAATTTCAGAGAAAAAAAGGGAAAACGAATTTACTAATCTGCTTACTAGACTATTGACGGAAAACCCTACTTTATTTAATGTAAAAAATGATGTTATATATACTGATGTAAATGATCTGTGTTATAAATTAAGAAAATTAACCCCATTATATCCAGAAAGATTCACTAATCTTTTAAGTAAAGAAAATATTAAAATGTTCATTGAAGTGTTAAGAACTAAAATGCGAAATGCTTATTTAGCTCAGCCTGCTTACATAATTAGAGCGTATACACTTGATAACATTAATATCAAAAAGGTTTCAGGGGCATATGTAGAATATCCCACTTACCAAGAAACTGCGTTTACTGAATATATAAGATTATTGGCCGAAAAAAAACCAGACTTATTTATGGAAGGTAATCGTAAAGCTGGATCACGTGTTAAGTTAAATAAAATATATGTTGCTTTAAGAGAGTTAATATGAGAACCTTTAACAAAAAAGGAAGTTTTAATTCTACTTGATGGGTTAGATATTAGAAGTAATAACCTTATGAAATTACCTGGATATAAGTTTGGTGAACAAGAGTCTGAATCTTTACGTAAAAGTTTTATCATTTTAAATGATATGATATTAGAGAAAGAGGGGGATTTAGAAGGGCAGGAACTTACCCTTTTATTGGAAAATTTCTTTGTGCAAAAAAACTATGTAAATTATAGAAACAGCTTCAATAAATTAAGTATAAACGACTTAATTGGTGAATTAAAGGATCTCTTCTATTCTATGAATTAATGGCAAATATGGATAGGAAAAAAAGACTTCCTATTTTATAGTCTTATTCTATAAATTTGCTGGCAAAAGAATTATAATTCTGTTAGGTATGGATGGTACGCAACCCATTTTACACGTGAAGGTTTAAGTGTTAAAATCCATTATTTTTATGGTTTTTTCTTTTACCGTGTGTTAATTATAACACAAAAATTAAATCTAAAATAATGGTTAGATTATCCTTAACTTGTTATGAAAACAGCTCACTTGTTGTTTTCCAAGATTCTCTGTGGATTTAGCATTATCTACATAACAATATAGAGAGTGACCTATTGTTAATATTAACATAAAAGCATTTAAATTCGAGATGGAGTATTAAATTAAATAGAACATAAAGGCCTGTGTTGACTACACAGTGTGTATAATTACACCTAATAGTATAAATCCTACGTGTGATATTGTACTAAACGCAAAAAGTCTTTTTATTCTAGATTGTGTTAATCCTACTACGGTTCCTACAACTAAAGATAAAAGAGAAAGATAAAAGAGAACTATAAAATAATGGTTAGATTACCATTAACTTGTTATGAAAACGGCTCACTAGTATTTAAATTAGTGTAGCAAAATAGTATAACATATCCCAATAAATAGATACTTAATATTTACTGGAAAATTGCAACACAAATTTATATTTATAGAGCAATGAAGGGAGAAGATAAACAAATGTTTAGTAAAGCCCAGGAAAAACAAATTTGCTCATGGAAGAGAACATTTGTTTTACACGTGGAAGGTTAAGTGTTCAAACCACTTACTTTTTTTTTTACTTTTTGCGAATGATAAGTATAGAATAAGTAGATGAAAAGGAAGAAACATTATAAAGCCTTAAAAATACTCTATGTAGAATATAACCAAGGAACAGAGAGAAAAGGGGAAATTTTTATTCTAATGGGTATTCATAATATGTTAAAAAAAGCATAAAAAACCATAGAACGGAATTAAACAATTACTGCCTTAATTATAAGGTAAAACCCCTCTTGGGACTAGGTATTTTATTACATTATTTAATAGCCTTTATAGCTCAATGGTAGAGCGGAATACTGTTAATATTCTGATAAATGTTCGATTCATTTTAAAGGCTTTCATTGTTTATAAAATACTTATGTCTACTATTATTGCAGTTTAACTGAATTCCAACAGCCTTTTGGTTTAATAATTTAATTTCCGATGCCGGAGGTATAATTCTATTTCAACCATTGTTACAAATAATGATAGAGCAGCCTAAAGTTTTATAATTAGATGAATAATTCACCTATACAACTTCTTTCAGAACCATTTAAAGGGTAATTTTTACTATCTTTTATTTAATATGTAAGATGCGTAAAAGGGGAGTTCGAATCTCTCTATTCTGACTATGCTACTAAACTCATTAATTTTATTACTTTTATCTAATGCCATTACATCAAGACGGGACAAATCTATCCTTTATTCCAGAGCCACTATTACTATTTTACTTATCTCAGCTTTTATAGCTTATGATAATTTATATCTTTTATTTTTGGCAAAAGGTGTGGGTATATTCGGTGGGTTATTTCATACAACAGCTACTACGAATTTTTTCCACCTTTTTATCTTTTTAATAACTAGCGTTATCTTATTATTAACTTCCTTCTACCCTAGAAAAGTTTGATTAAAAGAATACAGCAGTCCGGCTAGATTTTTATTTTCAAACCTAATCTATTACGGAACCTTACTTTTAAATAAAATGGGTGAGCAGTTTAAAATTATAGAATACTCCTTAATTATTTTATTTATTGTTACAGGTAGTGTTTTCCTAATTTCTACTAGTGATTTAGTATCCATATTTCTATCTATAGAATTACAAAGTTATGGACTGTATTTATTATCAACGATCTACAGAGATTCAGAACCCGCTACATCGGGTGGTCTTATGTATTTTTTACTAGGGGGACTATCATCCTGTTTTATACTATTAGGAACAGCTTTACTTTATGCAAATTCTGGTACAACAAATTTAGACAGCTTGTATATCATAACTAGCATATCTGATGTAAGTAAAGAAAACAGTACGGGATTACTTTATTGATATAAATCTTACTATATACACATAAGTTTATTATTTATAGCTGTAGGATTTTTATTTAAAGTTTCCGCTGCACCATTCCACTTCTGAAGCCCTGATGTATACGATGCAATTCCTACAGTTGTTACTACTTTTGTGGCTATCATTGCAAAAATTTCTATCTTTATTTTCTTATTAGAATTAGTTCATTATACTAGTAAACCAATACTAGACCTAGATTTTTCTTGAACTACAAGCTTATTATTTAGTTCTCTTTTATCTTTAGTTGTAGGAACCGTAGTAGGATTAACACAATCTAGAATAAAAAGACTTTTTGCGTTTAGTACAATATCACACGTAGGATTTATACTATTAGGTTTAAGTATACACACTGTGGAGTCAACACAGGCCTTTATGTTCTATTTAATTCAATACTCCATCTCGAATTTAAATGCTTTTATGTTGATATTAACAATAGGTTACTCTCTATATTGTTATGTAGATAATGCTAAATCCACAAAGACTATTGGAAAACAAGAAGATACTAATGAAAACAATGAGAATTTAAGTGATGTGAATAACTCTCCTATTCAGCTTATTGATCAGTTGAAAGGGTATTATTATATAAATCCTATAATAGCCTTAAGTTTAGGGATAACTTTATTTTCTTTTGCAGGAATACCACCTTTAATAGGGTTCTTTGGTAAACAGATGATTTTAAGTGCAGCTATTGATAACGGGTATATCTTTATGGCTTTAGTTGCTATATTAACAAGTGTTATAAGTGCTGTATATTATTTAGCTATAATAAAACAAATCTTTTTTGATAGACCAGATTACCTTATAAACGAGGAACTAAAGGATTTTAATGCAGATGGTTTAATAACTGAAAAAGATTCTATTGTTAAAAAAGTTAATATTAAAATAAACAACATTGTTATATCAACTTCGTTAAGTTTATCTATTTCAGTTATTACATTAGTAATAACATTATTTATTTTTATACCTGAAGAATTATTAAGTTTAGCTAATATATTAGCATTAATACTTTTTAATTTATAAATGACAAGTACAACTTTTTTATTATCTTTATACCTATATTAGCTATTATATTATTAGCTGTTAATTTAATCTTAGCACCACATAATCCTAAACTTTGATCTGGGAAATCAATATAGTGGGATAAACTATCCAATTTCGGGAACACCCTAAAGCTCTTGGTACTAAGCCATATATGAAAATATATGAGTGGCTGAACTAAATACTCAGGTATAGTAACAAGCCAAGAGATTCTTGAAAAAGTAATGGGCTATCGCGAATCTAAGTCAGTAATACGTGAAAATATTACTGTAAAAGAGCAACGAGTAGACGGTAGTTACATGGAATATTTTAATAAGAAATGTTATTCAATGTTAAGGTATACTCTAGTGGACTTCGAAAGAAGTTATCAGATCAAAATCCCTTCTAACTTTATAAATTTTAAAAGAAATTTTTGTACCTTAGAATCTAAATTAAATCCTTTTTACGTCACAGGTTTTGTAGACGGTGAAGGTTGTTTTATATTAACTATTATAAAAGATAATCAATATAAATCTGGTTGACGTGTAGCCTGTAGATTTGTAATAAGTTTACATAAAAAAGATTTAATGTTATTAAATAGCATTAAAGAATTTTTTGGTACAGGTAGCGTATTCCATATGTCTAAAGACTCTGCACAATACCGTGTTGAATCTTTAGCAGGTTTAGAGATTATAATGAATCATTTTGATAAATACCCTTTAATTACAAAAAAACAAGCAGATTATAAGTTATTTAAATTAGCCGTTAACTTAATAAAAAACAAAAGCCATCTTACTAATGATGGATTATTAGAACTTGTAGCTTTAAAGGCTGTAATAAACAATGGGATTAATAATGATTTAAGTATTGCTTTCCCAAATATTGATACTGTTTTAAGACCTCAAGTACAAGTACCTCAAATAATAAATCCTAATGGATTATCAGGTTTTGTAGAAGAAGAGGGTTGTTTTAGTGTTGTTATTTTTAAGAATAAAACATCTAAATGAGGTGAAGCAATTAAATTAAGTTTTATATTAACTCAAAGTATTAGAGATGAGTCTCTAATCAAAATTCTTCATAGAATATTTAGGGTGTGGTAATACAAGTTTGGATTCTAGAGGTACTATTGATTTTAAAGTAACCAAATTTTCTAGTATAAAAGATATCATTATTCCTTTTTTCGCTAAATATCCTTTAAAAGGTAATAAAAATTTAGACCTATTAGATTTTAGTGAAATAACAAGATTAATGGAAAATAAATCGCATTTAACTTTAGACGGATTAAATAAAATAAAACAGATCCGTAATAAAATGAATACGAATAGAAAATAACTTTAAAATTAATATATTAATTTATAAACATGAGAAATTTGATTTAAACGTATCAAGAAAAAGACAGTGCTTTCGAATGTGGTTTCCACTCATTTTTAGGGCAAAATAGAACACAGTTTAGTGTTTCATTTTTCATATTTGGTCTTCTTTTCCTTCTATTTGATCTAGAAATCTTACTTGTATATCCTTATAGTGTAAGTAGTTATACTAATGATATTTATGGTTTAGTTATTATGATGGTATTTTTTGTACTATTGACTTTAGGGTTTATATTTGAATTAGGTAAAAATGCACTAACTATAGATAGTAGACAAACTTCTTCATATAGTAATGGGAAACCATCTACACCTCATTGATTTTTGATGATAAATGAAGATAAAAAAGAAACGAGTAAATAAAAATTCAAACAATAAAGAGGAAGTATTTACTAAGAAACACATGAGTACATATAAAAAGTAAACCACTTACTAAATTTAAATGTAATTTGATTACATGGCTTACTGTAAAATTTCCTAAAGTTTTACTTATATTCGTTATTGGGTTTACTACTAGATTTATTATTAATGATTACTTAGGTGTTAATGTTTTTGTGGATTATATGAATTTAATTTCTATTTTTTATTATTTAAATTTTAGTTGATTAATAGTCTATATTAATAGTATTGATTTAAATGGTATTTATTTTAATATTAACAGGTTAAAATTAATCCATTGGGATAATATTACATATAAAAATATACTATCTGCTATTAAATGTATGATAGATGGTATCATAAATAGTAATGATATAAAAAAAATGACTATGGATTGAGAAGGGGTTTCACCTCTAGATGATCATTCAAAGATGCAGGCTTCACCTCTAGATGATCATTCAAAGATGCAGGCTTCACCCATGAATGTGGATGAACTGGCAGCTACTCCAGGTAGTACTTCTGCATTGATTCGAGGGGCACCTGATATTAAACCTGACGGTAAATATGACACACCACCAATGGTTTATACTCCAGGAGGTAATAATCAACCTTATGGTCGAATATTAGCCAAAGCTCTTGAAGATCATGCTATTAGAAAGAACCATACAGATATGTATGGTAATGCATCTACTTTAGATTATAGACTTACATCTTCGATGATGATGCGAATAAATTCCTGGAAGATTTTTTTAAAGATAAATATCCTAATAGAAGAAGTAAATGATTAAACTCAACTCCTGTTAGAAGAGATTTGGCTAATCTATAGATAGGAGGTAATAACAGCTTTTAAGATTTAGTTCACAGTTAGGTTTAATTTTTATAGTTAGGTTTAATTTTTATAGTTATAAGACTATTTTAGCTAATCATATAACAAATCCCAGTCGATCTATCTTTAGATCTAGCTGGAAAATTGCAGTTACCTATTGTAAACGGCAATTAGGGGGGAAGATAAACAGATGTTTAATAAAGCCCTTTATCTTCCCCCGTATTGGGGAGGAAAAATAAAAAGAGAATGAAAGGGATTCACTCCATTAGAATAGCATTCGGGTTTTCTTTTTAGTTTATAAAAAGAACAAGGTTAAGTGTTCAAATCACTTATTTCTCTTAACTTATTATATAATTATATACTTACTTTAATAAAGAGGGTAAGTTTAATGCAAATGGATATTAAAATAGGTTAACAAGCATGGAACATTATAGTAATGTATCGAGCATATATATGGTTATACATTATAAAAAACACGTTTACCCTTTATTATAAAATATATAATCTATGCATAGTAAATAGATAATTAACATGATTCATTAAAATATACTTTTAACTATATGTAATTTTAAGATCATTTTTTTTTTACGGAAAAAGTTGTTATAATTAGAATTGTAAGAAATAGACAGTATCCTACGGAAGGGTATTTCCTAGATTTAGAGGGAAAGAAACACGCTTATATACTTATACAATATAAGGAATTTTTCACAGAGGATGTGATGCATAATTTATTTTTAATTAAAAAAGAGGGATGAAAAATATACTTAATTACTGAGGGGGTTGGATTACCAATAATAAAAGTTTTATTTAAAACTTTGGGGATCGTAGTTAGTGGCGGGATAAATAATTTAAAAGGGACTCTTTCACCAACTCAATATAATTTAAGTAGACTAATGTGGTGTATAGTTAATGTTGATGCATATAAGATTATAACAAAATATTTCTATAATGATGATAAGTTTTTGAATAAGCCTTTTTTTGATTTTACAGAAAAAAAAAATTGGATTTGTTTATTAAAACAATAATCCTCGATGAAACTAGTGAGTTTTGTTTTATTTGTGCATATCTTTCAAGATTTAACCATTTGAAAAGTGAAATGAATGAAAAATAAATGGAAAAAGATATAAAAAATATAAAAAAAATATTTTAAAGAAAATCCAAGTAAATTTGTAAAAGTTAATAATAGAAATGTCAATACTTTTAATAATGTTGGTGTATCTAGAAGAGGTATTCATGATTAAAATCTTTTGATTATAAAAATATAAGATTTTATAATACAAGTAGCTATAGACTTCAAGAGACAGTTGTAGAAAATAGTAATACAGTTAACTTGACAAAAAACAATACACTTCTTATTAATCATGATTATGTAAATAAAGATCTTTTATCTGAACATAAAAAAAAATAGTATAACATTATACTCTCATAATTTTATATGTTTTTACTCTAAGAGAAGTAACAATAAAAAAAAATAGCTAGTGTTAGGAGTTAGCCTAGAAGAGCTATGCGGAATGTTTTGGTTGTGGTTTTGTTTTTTTTTTTCGACGTAATTTCTATGAAATTACTATCCCTGCCAGGATGAGCCCCATCGGGGGTCTTCCTAAAGGGGCTAGGAAAAAAAAAGAAAAAAAGACGTATTATGAACTTATTATTATATATCATGTTAAAATTAAATAGAAGTAATTTTCAAGCACATCCTTTTCATTTAGTATCTCCTTCTCCATGACCTTTATATACATCAATTAGCTTATTAAGCCTTACTACATCTGCAGTTTTATCATTCCATGGATTTGCTTATGCAGAGTACAATTTAATGATGAGTTTACTATCAGTAATATTAGCTATGTCATTCTGATGAAGAGATGTAATAGCAGAGGGTAAACTGAACCTAGTAGGTAAAACACTGTTTAATTATAATTTGAATATAGCTAAAGCTATTCCTGTTGAGGATCTAAAAAAATCTCTTAATGATTATAAAGTTAAGAATAATATTGAAGTGTTTAAAAATAATAACAACTTAGGTCACTATTTAGCAGGTTTATTAGAGGGAGACGGTCATATTTCTCTTCCCTCTTTAGGTGTTACAACGTTAAATAGAGTATTAAATCCTAGAATAGTATTTACTTCACATATTAATAATTTGGGTATGTATGCCTTTATTCAATCAGAATTAGGTAACATAGGACGTTTCCAAACTTCAGGTAATAACGCTATTCGTTATATTATAGGGGATATAAAAGGTATTATGCTTTTTATTAATTTAATACACGGTAAACTTAGAACACCTAAAAATATAAGGTTTAATGATTTAATTAAATTTATGAATGCTAAATATTCTTTGGATACACCAGAAAGTTTATTAGATAACTCTAATCTTTTTGATAATAGTTGATTTACAGGTTTTACCGAGTCTGACGGACATTTTGGAATTAAGTATCTAGAAAGAAAAACTAAATCAGATACTCGTAAAAGATCTGTTAGTGAAAGTGTTACTCTTAAATATATATTGAATAAGCGTTTATTTGATAAACCGACATCTTCTTCTATGAAACCTTTTATGGAAGATTTAGCCTTATTTTTATCTTGTAATCTTAAAAGTTATACTAATAATACAAACTCAGAAATATTAACTGTAAGTGTATCATCTTTAGAAAGTGTAAAATTGATGGTTAATTATTTTAATAAATATCCGTTAATAGGGGATAAATTAAATGATTTTAAGAAATGAGAAATTGTTTATAATATGCTTATCAAAAAAGAACATCTTACCGATGAAGGAAGATTAAAAATTAGATCTTTAATAGGAAAATTATAAAAAAACAGTATTTACTTTATTATGTGCCCTCTTTAAATTTTACTGTATGCTGAAAGTTTCTATCAGAAAAGAATAGAATAATCAGCAGGAAACCAAAAGACGGATAAATATCTTAGTAGAATCCTCAGAGACTACACGTAAAAAGTTAATACGTTAATTGTAATTTAGTTAACCCATTAACTATGATATAGTCCAACCAACGTGGAGACACGTTGGGTAATTTCGACATATATAGGTCACCATACTCTTGCTGTACAAAGAGGGTTAAATCTTGGTGTTGGTTTATTTATAGTATCTGAAGCTTTATTCTTCTTAGCTATATTCTGAGCATTTTTCCATAAACTAAGCACTTTGTGGATAGGAACCAAATTCCGGGAAAACCCTAAAGCTCTAATAACTAATCTTCATAAGGAAACTTATAAAGTGGCCCCATTAATGTCTGAGGGTACAGTAACATCATTAGAGATTCTTGATACAAATCAAGGAATGGGCAATCGCGGATCTAAATCAGATAGTCTTATATCTGTAAAAGAGCAACGAGTAGACGGTTCCTCAGTATTTTTTAAATACTGTAAGGTATACTCTAGGTGCCTGAGAAATTGGGTTTTTATACAATGAATAAAATATGTTAATACTCTTTTTGAATCTATACAAAGATTCTATACTAAAATTTCTTATTCTACCCTTTGGGAATGGTCCCCTTCAAGGGCCAGACCTAAAGGTCAGTCCCCCTCGGGTACTAGTAAAGCAATGTCTTCTAACTTTAATTATGCTTCCACTAATGGCTTAAATCCTTATTATGTAACTGGTTTTACTGACGGGGAAGGATGTTTTTATGTAGGTGTTAGTTCTAACCCTAGATATAAAATGGCCTATAGAGTAAAAGCTGTTTTTCATATTGGTGTACACATAAGGGATCTTGCCTTATTAGAACAAATTCAATTGTTTTTTGGTGTAGGTACAATATCTAAATTAGGAGCGGAATCTGTTCAATTTAGAGTATCTGGTTTTGAAAACTTAAAAGTTATTATGGATCATTTTGATAAATACCCTTTATTAACCAATAAACAATCTGACTATCTACTTTTTAAGCAAGTAGTAAATGATATGGAACAAGGAAGACATTTAACTGTACAAGGTTTAAATAAAATCATGTCAATTAAAGCTGTTATGAACAATAAAGGAATGTCAGACAGCTTAAATCTAGCTTTCCCTGATATAGAGCCTATTTTAAGACCAGATATTAAAGATAGAAATATAAAAAGTCTACACTGGTTAGCTGGTTTCACTGATGCTGAAGGATGTTTCTTTATAGCATTAAAAAAATCTCCAGAATCTAAGTTAGGGAAACTGTATGATTGAGATTTATTTTAACTCAACATGTTAGAGATGAAGAGTTCCTAAAAAGTTTAATTTCAACTTTAAATTGTGGTAGATATATACCTAAATCAGGTTATGGTGAATTTATAGTTGAAAAATTTACAGATGTTTTTGATAAAGTGATACCCATTTTTGAAAAATTTAAATTACATGGTGTAAAATCCAAGAATTATGAGGATTTCAAAAAGCGGCTTTGCTTATTAAAAATAAACAACACTTAACTCGAGAGGGCCTAGATCAAATTAAGAAAATAAAAGGAAGTATGAATAAAAATAGAAAATATTAACATAGTCTTGTATAAAATTAAAAATTTAAAAACTTATCATGTTCTTTTCTATAAACAAAGCAACAAATAGTTTTTTAAAACGAGTGCTCTTTCACCTGCAGTAGAGTTAGGTGCTACATGACCTCCTATGGGAATTGAAGCTATTGATCCTTTTGAATTACCGTTAATAAATACAGTGCTTTTATTGGCTTCAGGGTTTACTGTTACATATGCACATCATTTTTTAATTAACGGAAAAAGAGCTAAAGCTTTAAATGGTTTAGCATATACTATTATATTAGCAACTATATTCACAGCACTACAAGGTGTTGAATATTCAGTATCATCATTCACTATTTCAGATGGAGCTTTTGGATCATGTTTCTACTTTGGAACTGGGTTAATCATAGCCCCTACTAAAAATAGTATATATATAAAAAGGTATATCTTATTCAAATAAATCTAACAATATGGATCCTAATTGAATAACAGGGTTTTGCGACGCAGAGTCTAGCTTTTCCATAAGAGTTGGAAAAGACGAAAGTAGATTTAAAAATATACGTATCGCACCCATCTTTTCCATAGAACTACATGAAAAAGATTATAATTTATTGAAAGAAATTAAAAATTTCTTTGTAGTAGGTACTATCATTAAGAGAATAAAAAAAGGGAGTCCAACAGCAATATATTCAGTACAATCTATTAGTGCGTTAAAAGACGTAATTTTACCTCATTTTAATCAATATAATTTATTAACACAAAAAAAGAAGATTTTCGTTTATTCTCATTAGTAGTACATATGCTTTACGATAATCAGCATAAGAATGAAGAAGGTTTAAACAAGATATTATCATACAAAGCTTCTATGGGTAAAGGATTGTCAAAAACTTTACTAAGTATATTTCCTGGTATACAGCCCACAGTAAGAAACCTAGTTTTACCTACAAAAGATTTTAATCCTTTTTGAGTAGCTGGGTTTGTTGATGGTGAGGGTTGTTTTTATGTAAAAACTTCCAAAATAAAGAAAGGCCTAGGTATTGCATATAAAGTAAATGTTTATTTTTCTATATCACAGCACAAACGTGATTTAGCTTTACTCGAAAACCTAGCAACTTATTTCAATTGTGGTTTTGTGGAAACAGTAAAAACTAGACCAACTCAATCTTCTTATGTTGTATATAAATTTTATGATATACTTAATAAAATAATACCTTTTTTTGATACATATTCTTTAAAAGGTAAAAAATTATTAGACTTTTATGATTTCAAAAAAATAGCAAGCATAACTGAAAAAAATATCTATTACGAAGAAAACAGTGACCTATTAAAAGAAATAATAAAAATTAAAAAAAAATATGAATAGAAACAGATAAATTATAGTTAGTTATACTAATATATATATATACAATATTTTGTAGAAAACAGGGTAAATTGCATGAAACTCCATTATTATTATAGGTAAAATAATGTGGACAACGTGCGGCGAAGCATGTATTAAATAAATGTTGAAAATAATATAAAAATATCTAGCCTCTTATTTTTTGACGTTGTTTAACTTAAATAACTAGCCCTCGCGGGCTTGTCCCGCAGCAGGGCAAGGCCCCGCAGGGGACTAGAAAAAAGAAATAACAAAAAAAAATAAAAGAGATAGAGGAATACATGAAGCCTCAACGACTAGTAGATGAGTACTTTATTTACAATAATTCTACCACGAACACCCTGCGTTTATAATATCATAACTAAATAGTTTATTATAAATGAAGACATAGTCTGAACCATTTCGATAAGGAATGGAAATAAGAGATAAAGAGCTCTTATGATAACAAAATTGTCCACGGATTCATAACAGCAGTCCCTACCAATTCTTTTATGTCATTGGATAATCAATTTAGTGTAAAAAAAAAAAATTCCGTTCTTACTTTAGAATCAAATAAAAAATTAATTCATTTAGATAAGAATTTTATTGATTGATTAGTAGGGTTTACGGACGCTGAAGGTAATTTTAATATTAGTTTAAAAGGTTTACAAGGTAGTAAATATAATAGTTTAAATTTAACTTACCAAATTACTCTGCATATAAATGATTTATATGTTTTAGAATATATTAGAAACAGATTAAATTGTGGAAGTATTTCTAAATCAGGTGATAAATGTAATTATTTTGTAAATGATCAAAAATCACTAATAAATGTTATAGTACCTATATTTAATTATAGAGAGTTAAAGAGTTCTAAATTTTTTCAATATTTGAATTTTAAAAAAGCAGTTCATTTATTAATAGATAAAAACCATTTAACTCTTAAAGGTAAAATAGATATCTTACAATACTATCATGATATGAAACTTATAAATCAAAACTCTAAAGCTAGAGAAAATATGATTATAGATGAGTACTGATTAATAGGATTCACAGAAGGAGATGCGACTTTTAGTTCAAATAAATTAAAACCAAAGATAAAGTATGAAAATCACATAAAAGAATTAGAATTATTTAAAAGTATTTTAAATTACTTAAAACATGGTAATTTATATACATCCGATAGAAAGTCAGCTGGTTCTGTTATATTAGAAATTAATCATATTAATATTTTAATGAACAGAATAATACCTATTTTTTCTAAAGGTATGTTGACTAAAAAATCTTTAGACTTTGAAGATTGATCTATCATAGTTAAAATTACTTATTATGGGTACCATACTTTAGATGAAGGTAAAGAATTAATTCATCTCATTAAAGCTAATATGAATAATTTTAGATTAAATCCTGATTTTCTTACAAACTATGATCAAAATAAAGCGTTAATCGAGCAAAAGCTAAATTATCTATTATCGTTGCCAAGCCCTTATGAAGTAAAAGAGGGTATTTTATTTTTAAGAGGTACTTATAAATTAGTGTCGAAATTTTTTAAAATAAAAGTAGAAAATACTAATGGTAAGATACAATATTTTACTAGTATATCAGAGTGTAGCTTAACTCTTAACATACCTAATAAAATAATTAAAAATTGTTTAATATCAGGTCTTCAGCATAAAAATTACACGATTAAATTTGATACCATTATTGAATAGAGTTGACAGAAAACAGGATAAATTGCATGAAACTTCTACTTCACCATTCATATGTGTTTATGTAGGACAATATGCAGCCAAGCATATATTAAATAAAATTAAAAGGAATATATGAAGGTTCAACGACTAGTAGGTGAGTACTTTATTTACAATAAGCCTACCACGAAAACCTGCAATCATTTATTGATTGATGACATAGTCTGAACCCTTTTGAAAAGAAAGGGAGGTAAGGGATAAGGAGCCCTTACGATAACAATTATTGTACATGTTATGATTGGTACAGCATTTTTAGCTGTTGGTTTATGACGTGTATTAGCATATCATTTAACAAATAACCATCATCTAGGATTAGAAGCCGGAATACTTTACTGACATTTTGTTGATGTTGTATGATTATTCTTGTTTGTATCCATATATTATTGAGGATCTTAAAGTTTAACAGGTTTTTACAATAAATATGTAATGAAAACTGTTCGCTTATGTTTAAAATACATGTGGCAAAACTATAACAAATTCCAATAGATAAATATTTTTTGCTGGAAGATTGCAAGATAGATTTATATTTATAGCAATCGGGCAGAAGATGAACTTAGGTCTGGTAAAGACTTATATCTTCCCCCGTATTGGGGGAGGAAAAATAAAAAGAGAATGAAAGGGATTCACTCCATTAGAATAGCATTCGGGTTTTCTTTTTAGTTTATAAAAAGAACAAGGTTAAGTGTTCAAATCACTTATTTCTCATTATTCTTTAAGTATAGGTAATCATTCTAAAATATACTTTATATGCTATTTACTATTACAAAATAATAGCAATCTATTAAGAATGTACAATGTTTTTAATTAAACTTATAATTTTAATTGCTTTGCCCTAATTTATACCAATAATTCATAATAACATTCTATGTTAAACATATTCAAAAATAAACAAAATAATTTTAATGATAAATCATTAAATACTAACTATATTATAGAAAAAAGTAATAAAATACAAAGTAATTCTGAAAGAGATGAATATAATAATATTATATTTCACCATTCTTCTAGTAAAGAATGATTAAGTAGTGTATACTCTTACAATAAATCCTACTTAAAATCTTTAATAAGTAAAGATGCAGTATTAAATACATTACTTAGAAGTTATTGTAATATGTTACAAGATAAAATAAAAATTCTCTTTAAACGTAGACGTGATAACAAGATTCGTTATTCAGCAAATAAAATCTATGCAAGTAGAGCTGAGCTAAAACATACTAACACTAAACTTTTTATTACGTTGTATTTATACAATAAACAAAAATCATCTATTGAGTGATATATATTAAAAATTCTTGTACTTGTAAAATATAGAAAATTAATAGTTGATGGAGATAAAATATTTTTGGATGGAGGTCTAATAGCCAACGGATCTAAAATATTTTCGGAATATCTTACACCTACAAGATTAGAAGATTTTAGATTATTTTTAGCTGAAAATCTAATGGTTGGTGGAAAAAAAATCTTTTTAGAGGATCGTTCAGAAAAATATTTTACACCTACAAGATTAAAAACTATTAGATGAGTTAATTTTTATAAAAATAAAATAAAAAGAGGATTTGTACCAAACCATAAAAACAGAATACCTTCCTTATTAAAGAATAACTTTTTCATATTTAGAAAATGAAACATGGCTTTCTTTAAAACAAATAACAACTTAATAAGATACTTCCTAGTAAATTTAAGAAGAAAATACCTTAAATTAAGTAATATACCTACTTATAACATTAGACTTTTAAAAAAATTAGTTAGATTACAAAAAATATTATTTAATTCATTAAAATTGCTTAATTTTAATAAATCTAAATTTAATAGCTTAAATCTAAACTTAAGAAATTTTGGTTTAATTAGTTTAATTGAAAAATTGTATAACAAAAAGGTAGAAATTAACTTAGTTGAATTAAGATCTATACATTTAAACAGTGACGTTTTTTCATCCGCAGTAGCTCTAAAATTAAGAGATAGGAAAAATAAAGCAGTTAGAGTTTTAAGAAAAGCTATATTACAAATGGTAAGAATACCTGATTTACATACACTTATAACATTCGATGATAATATTGAAGCAATGAATAAAAACAATATTATAAATACTATAAAACAACAAGTAGTAAGTGGTGTAAGATTTGAAGCGTCAGGTAGATTAACAAGACGTTTAACAGCTATGAGAGCAGTATTTAAGTATAGATATGCAGGTAGCTTAAAAAACATACGTTCCTCATTTAATAATAAATCATCTACTATGTTAAGAGGTTACGCTAAATCTAATGTACAGTATACCCTTATTAATTCTAAGACAAGAAATGGTACTTTTGGGTTAAAGGGTTGAGTTAGCAGTCATTAATTAATGCTAGCTAGATTTTTCACATTTTATAGAACAATATATTTACTTAATATTGTGTATATCTTTAATACCTACAGCTATATTAGTTGTATTTTTATCTAGTCCCTTATGGGTAGAAAAAAGAACATGTTCTTTTTTTTTCAACCCTGCTTTTATTTTTTTTTTCGACGTAATTTCGAGTCTTCGAATTTACCAAAAAAAAAAGATAAGAGGACTAGTAGTAATTATAAAATATAAAAGTATAAAATTACTACTTCTATGCTGAAAAAAGGATAGACCGCAACAGATATCCATTATCTATTGGAAGGCATATAATTTATTTCCATTATATATTCTTTTATAAACATATAATTTATTTCCATTATATAATCTTTTATAAACATATGTTTACTCTCTTTTCTATTATAGGATCTATGTTAATGTTATACTTACAATATATAGAAAAAATATTAGAAAAGTTACTTAAAAAATATAAAAAAGCTATACTATAATAAATTATACACATCGAAAAAATTCTTGTTGTAGTATTATATTTAAAATATTACACATTTAAACTTATAAAAATATATCTATTTATTAACATATATTTGTTTAATTTACAAAAAAGGTATATTAAAGGCATTATCACTCTTTGTTAATATTAATTCATCTCAGGATTTAGCTGATTAAATAACGCCCTCTTTCGATTTATTTCATATCCCTTTGTTGGGGCTATTGGAGTACACCTTACACTATTACACTGTCCCCATACGTATTCGAATTTTTTCAATTAATTCAGGACTGTGTGTTTTATTTAAGAAATAAGGATTTTCCGTTATTTTACTCATTAACTCTTTAGTTGCTTCCGTATGTTTAGAGCCTGCTCTAGGTTTACCAGTAATTAGATCTATATTATACTTATTTATGTAAAGATCTAAATACTTTTGTTCTAATTCAATTCAATTTGCATAATGTTCAGCTTGTGAGCTATCAGCTAGCTCTTAAATATTTACAGATAATATCTCTAAAATAAAGTAAAATTTTTTAAGCCATGTTTTTTTAAAGCATTTTGCAAATAGATATTAGAGTTTCGATTTTTTTTCCAGATGTTCTACCGTTCTTATAGATAAGTTAATAGAACTATCTACATATATTTTGCTAGTATCATTATACTTAAATGCGTATATACCACTTAAAGAGTTTAAATCCTTCTTTAATAGTTCCACTGTAGATTCTTCGTGAAGATTTGTATAATTTCTCAAAGGAGTTGGATATCCATTTTCCTCCTCAGTAGGTGGTGCACTTTTTGTTGTAAAAGTAGCTATACCTAGATAAAAATACATTAAAGTAAAGGTATATTAACAGGCATTATTTCAAAGCTGTATAATATACATGGGACTAGTATAATAAATGCAATTACTATTGGTAACAGAACAGTTCAACAGTAGGACATAAGTTGGTCGTAACGTATACGTGGGAATGAGGCTCTCGCTCAGATAAAGATAAATACCATTATACAAGTTTTAAGACCTATTACCACACCACTTATAGTTGTTCCTATTACTGAATTGTAATTATCAAAGTCAATTACATTAAAATTAGTTTCATTTTCTGTTAAATACATATAACTATCTCCTGCAATAAATTGCAGTAAATAAAAGTAAGGATATAGATAATAGTTAAAGTCAAACAGATAACCACCTAAAAATAAAATACTATTTAAAATACAAATAAGAATTATACTAGCATATTCAGCTAAAAAGAAAAATACAAAAATAACAGCGGAATGCTCTGTCATAAACCCACTAACTAGTTCTGATTCCAATTAAAAAAAAAAGAGATTAAATACACATTAATCTTCTATAGGTTTAAACCGATATGTGTTATTATACACAAGACCCAAGTTTAAATATTTACCCACTGTAACCTTAGAAATATTTAAGTGTTTAGCTAACTCTACATTATTTTTAAACTTTGAAATTAAATTGCCATCTAGATCATATAAACCTACACCTAAAGGGTATTTACTCTTTCTTTCACTTATTATAAATCTAGTTACTTCACTGTGTTTTCTTCCAAACATTGGATTTAACTCACCAGGTTTACTGATTAAAGCAAGCGCTTTTTTAGTATGAGTTTTACCAAACATAGGATGATTTGTCTTATTTTTATAATACTCTGTCATCTTTAGTCTAGCTTCTTCAGTATGTTTATAACCTAATGAGCTTGTAGCATTAGCCTTAAAATTATAAAGAGTATCAAAATGAAATTTTTTTATATAACTGGTTTCCAAATCAGTTAAAGCTTTAGAACTTATAATTTTACTTTCATATGTAAAATATTCATATATATAAAAATGAAATTTATCTAAGCCATACTTAACAAATGATTTTTGTAAAGCAACGTTAGACTTTTTATTGTTCAGATGTTCATTAAGCCTTAAATAAAAGTCTTTGGCACTTCCGATGTATTGATTACCATTTTCAGTGTTAATAAAAGAATAAATACCTGCTTTGCCTTTTAATAATTCTCTATAAGATGTAATGCAATCTTTATTATCTAAATCATCAAGAATTAAAATAGGAACAGGATATAGATCAAATGATGGAGGATTTGAATTTGAAGTAGAATAATGTCTACGGCTAGCTACCGTTCAAACTTTTTGCTTAGGTTTGATAATATAAGCTACATGTGTTATGTTACTTGCCTCTAAGGTAAGCACAGTAGGATGAATGTTTGAATTTAATATCAATTTTTATTTATTTTGTATTTTCATACAAAATTGGACTATATCTTATTTAACATAAATACTTACATTAAATGACCACGTGTAGTCTCTGAGGATTATAACATACTATACGTTAAATTTCCTGCTGATTGTCCCTTTTTATTAATTAATAGAAAAGGTCGAAAAAGGGGGTTTTCAGCATATGGTGATCTTTAAAGAGACCAAATCAGTAGCCTCTGCCAAGTCGAAAGGTGCTCTATTTGTTTCTGCTATAGATCCTATGAAAAATACAATGAATATAGGAAATAAAGGTACTGCATATCAAATAGCTCTTTGAGCCTCTATAATAACAGTTATGTCTAAACTACCTGCTAATAATACTACTAAAAGTATAGCAGAACTTAAAATTAATTCATAACTAATTAACTGAGCTGTACTTCTTAATGATCCTAAGAATGCATATTTAGAATTAGCTGATCATCCTGCTAATAATATACCATATGTAGCTAATGAAGACACAGCCAACATATATAATATACCCAGATTATAGTCTAGTAACACTAAACCAGGACCATACAAAAAATAGTTTTTAGTAAAAAAATTACTTACTTCTCCCCCTGTTCATTCCCCCTTTAATTTCAATGATTTTTAAGGCACCTTTTTCTAATTTATGTTCTTTTTTATTTACTATGTCCGAAACTAAGCATCAATCATTGAAATCTAGGGATTTAACACCTAGAATCGGATTTTTAATAAAGAAAGGTATAATTATTTCATTAACGACAGAAAATTTTGTAACTTTAAAATCTATTGTATTTTCTTTTTTTCTTAAATAACAATATCCACAATTAAGATATTCTTTAATTGCAGTTAATAATACCTCATCTTTTTCATGCTGAGTTATTTTAAATAATAGAGATTTAAAGATACCTTTGTCTAAAGAAACAGAAAAATTACCTTCTAAAACTTTTACACCTTTTTTATACCATTGTTAACTATACCTACTTTATAATACATACTAGGAGTAAGATACGGTAAAACTATTTCTATTACTTTATCAACCGAATGTCTAGAAATATATATTCTGTAGCCTTTACCATTACTTGCTTTATGAAGAGTACATTTTAATTCATAACGTATAATTAACACATTCATTAACCTTACTACATCCTGAATAGTATATGAGTCGGTACAAAGATAAATTCCCTTACTTTTAAATCCTCCATCCCCTAGAATAAGGTGGGCAAAAGCTACAGGCGTTAACAATTCATAAATATTCTTTGGAATTACTTTAACTCCATTGACATAAAAAATATCATATAACTCAGTAAAACAAGGCAATGAACGGGTTACAAATTCTAAACCATAAAACGGTTTATCTGCTCTTATACCTTTCTTTAATATAGGTGTATTATTACAATAATGAGATAAATAAGAAAATACAAATCAAACATAATCAGAATGGGCTAAAGACTGTTTTAAACCTACAAGGGTACTCTTACTGGTTTTAGAGGCGAATCTTAGTCAACCATCAGATAGAATTAATCCAATAATAACGCTTTTTTGAAAGTTAGGTAATTGAATCATATCACGTACTTGCTTTGTAAATCTACCCATACCTACTGTAGATGTTAAATTAGTTCCTCAAACTACCAAGGAAGTAACCTGCTTTATTTCATTAGTAGGTAAACTTAAATAATTATTAGTAATTTTAGAGCTAAATTGTTTAATGTAGGTTTTCTTTAATAAAGCATACGCATTCATTCTAAATGGGTGACTAGGTGTACCAAACAGAGGGATGGGCAAGTTTCCTTTTGTAAAGGAGAAACTACGACTTTCCCTTAAACAATTCCTAGAACCAGCTATTCACTGTGAATGTGGTATTACACAGGTTTCTCTTAAAGGACGGGGAACTGGAACAGTTTCGGGGAACATTCATTGTAATTCTTTTGATAAACCAAAGTTTAAGGTTGCTTTTATATTAATAATCTTTTGTAAACCTTGTAAAGTCAAATGTTCTTTCAATTGAATAATAGATAGAATTTGTTTAAATAATAAATCATCTCCTCTTTTTCGAGATATTAAAGGATATTTATCAAAAAATATAATTAATTCTATTAGCTCACTTAATTTTTTGACTCTAAAGGCACAAGAAGACTGGTTACTACTTACAGTACCAATTCCACCTAAACTATGTTGGATTCTTAATAAAAGCGGATAATCTCTAACATGTAGTTTAATTTGAAAAATTGGTTGAACTTCTCAACCAAATTTATAAGGAACTTTTTAAGACACTGCAAGAAAAACAACCTTCACCGTCGGTAAACCCTGTAATAAATCAAGGATCGATTTGTAGATCGTTAATTTTATGTTTATTATTACTTAATGTAGCATAATAACGACGAGTATTAACGTTTAAAGAATTAAAACCAATTAATGGTGAATCGTAGAAAATTTTTCTACACAAAATAATAGCTTATTACTAAGCTCATTAGAATACATCTTAAATATATTACAAACATCCACCCCGGAGGGGTGGATTCTCCTAGCTGTGGATATTGTAAATATCTATAGACGTTTACTCGTTGCTCTTTTACAACTGCAGAATAATATCTTACAACTGATTTAGATCCGCGATAGCCCATTCCTATTACTAGTCTCTAGTTCACTTATTTATGCTACTAAGTTTTGCAGAATTAAGCATACGGAGTAAACATATGTAGGCTATTCTATATAGCCTACGTAGCCTATGAAACCTAAAAAGTAAATAGAATCATCTGGCTTATTACCTTACCTGAGTAATTACTTCAGCCACTTTCAAACTTTCGTTTGAAGTTTGGTACCAGAAGCTTTAGGGGTTTCCCGGAATTTGTCTATACTACCCTATAGTCCTAAGGTATTACTGCATATCCTAATAATGAGAAGATTAAAGTTATAACCGGACCAAGGAAAAATAATACTATATTGGCTTGTGTAGGAGAAACATACTCTTTTAATAAAAGTTTAAGAGCATCAGCAAATGCTTGAAGTAGACCATATCAACCCACTGCATTAGGTCCCAATCTTCTTTGCATACTAGCCATTGTTTTTCTCTCAGCTATAGTTACAAAAGCTACTGTTAGTAAAACAGGTACAGTAACAGCCAATACTTCAAGAACAGAAATTATCGTTGGAAAATATAACATTTTAAATAAAAAAAAATGATCTTAAAATTACATATAGTTAAAAGTATATTTTAATGAATCATGTTAATTATCTATTTACTATGCATAGATTATATATTTTATAATAAAGGGTAAACGTGTTTTTTATAATGTATAACCATATATATGCTCGATACATTACTATAATGTTCCATGCTTGTTAACCTATTTTAATATCCATTTGCATTAAACTTACCCTCTTTATTAAAGTAAGTATATAGTTATATAATAAGTTAAGAGAAATAAGTGATTTGAACACTTAACCTTGTTCTTTTTATAAACTAAAAAGAAAACCCGAATGCTATTCTAATGGAGTGAATCCCTTTCATTCTCTTTTTATTTTTCCTCCCCAATTCGGGGGAAGATAAAGGGCTTTATTAAACATCTGTTTATCTTCCCCCCTAATTGCCGTTTACAATAGGTAACTGCAATTTTCCAGCTAGCTCTAAAGATAGATTGACTGGGATTTGTTATGAGATTAGCTAAAACAGTCTTATAACAAGTTTATGGTCATTTAACCGTTATTATACTATTCTGTGCATAATCGTTAAGAAAATATAGACATAGCAGTATCCCAAGTATTAGAAAGAATATCATAAGCTTGAGCTGCTATAGCTTGAGCATCCTCTTTAGCCGTAGTAACATTTTCATAATCATCAAATGAAACATCTGGTTTTTCTAACTCTTGGTTTGCTGCCTCGTATACTTTATCCAACTTGCTTTGAACCGTTTGTCTTTTCTCTTCTACCACTTGAGCTATCTTGGACAGTTCTTCACCTGTACGTGGCGCGTTTGCTCGAATACTAACCTGTGCCTCAGCTGCAATACCATTAATACCAGGTAAATTACCAGAATAATTGGACAGATCTGTTAATGCTTCATCTAGACCACTTTCCGGAGTCTCATTTACATTAGAAGTACCATTTCCATTAGAAGTACCATTTCCATTAGAATTACCACCTATACCAGAAGAACTTTGTAAAATATCACCTTGGAAGGTAATAGATTTTTCTCTACTTTGAAACAATGCTAAGGATAAAGAGATAACTAATACTAATATAATATTAGAACTATTAATATATGAACTACATAAAAGATAACCGATTAACCCTATTAAGATATATAATGCATAAGATGTAATAACACCAGTATTTAATCTAGCAATGTTATTACTTATATTCAATAGTCCTTTCTCTAGCCCGTAAGGTCCTAAATACTCTACAGATCCTTTATCTATTACTTTAGTAGTTTGTCCACCAAGTTTTAATATGGTACCTGTAATGTATCTGTTATAAAATAGTTCTATTAAGAAACGTTGGTTAAAGAAACTAAATATGTTGTAACCCACTCTAGATAATTTAAAACCAATTAATATAATAGGTAAGAATTCAGATAACACTATAGCAATTACACTTAATGAAATAGTGAATATTAAAGGTAATAATTTAAATAGAGTTGGTACTCCAAATTCAGTATCTAACATTATCTCATGAGAAGGATGTATAAATAAAGCATTATCCGAAAAGAATCCTGAACCCAGTCCTATAAACATATCCTTTGTAATATACCCAAAGAATATAGAGAATACTGCTAAAATCATTAAAGGTAGGCTCATAAAGATATCACCTTCATGTGCTTTTTCATAATTGATTAAAGGTCCATTAGGATTAGTTAAGAATGTTAAATACAACACTTTTACAGAATATAATGTAGTAAACATTGCTCCTATAGTAGCTATTATATATACAACAGTACCAGAGAAATAATACTGACCGTAAGCGGACTCAAGAATAAAATCTTTTGAATAGAACCCTGTCATAAATGGGAAAGCTACTAAACTTAAAGAAGCTATAAGCATAACTGAATAAGTAAGTGGTAAAAATGGTCTTAATCCACCATATCTTCTAAAGTCTTGATTATCTGCTACAGCATGAATTACTGCTCCAGCACCTAAGAATAATAATGCTTTATAGAATGCATGATTAACTAAATGGAATAATGCCACGTTATAAGAAGATAAACCTACAGCTATAACCATCATTCCAAGCTGGCTCATTGTAGAATAAGCAATAACTTTTTTAATATCTTGTTGGAATAAACCAATTAGAGAACTAAATACTGTTGTAATAGCACCTAATCATAGACATAACATTAAAACTGTTGAACTGTATTCAATACAAGGAGATGAACGCATTAATAGGTAAACACCAGCCGTAACCATAGTGGCAGCGTGTATTAATGCAGAAACGGGTGTAGGACCCTCCATCGCCATAGGTAGTCATACGTGAAGTCCTATTTGAGAACTTTTAGCCATAGCTCCAATTAATAAACATACACCTACAATAGTAACAACATTTTCATTCATGAATGGAGCTAATGAGAACACAGTTGCGTAATCTAAATTACCAAACGCTAATAAAATCGCAAACATACCTATAGTTAAAAAACAATCACCTACTCTGTTAGTTAAAAATGCTGAAAGAGAACTTTGGTTTGCTGCTATTCTAGTAAATCAGAAACATACTAAAAGATATGAACAAACCCCAACACCCTCTCAACCAACAAACATTGATAAGAAATTATTAGCTGTAACTAATATAACCATCATAAATGTGAACAAGCTTAAATAGCTAAAGAATCTTTGAATGTGAGGATCCTCACTCATATAACCTATAGAATAGATATGCACTAAAGAAGAAACTATTAAAACAGGTATAAGCATAGAAACTGTTAGTGAATCAAAATGAAATCCTCATGATACATTTAATGATTCAGAATCAATTCATCTGAATACCTCTATGGATACAGGTATATTATTTAACCCAACCTCAAAGAAAGCTAAAACAGCCAATGTTGTTGTAGTAACAACAGCTGTACATGTAATTATTTGTGCTCCTGATACTCCGATTTTTCTACCAAAAAAACCAGAAGCTATTGATCCTAATAGTGGTAAAATTATTATAGCTAGATACATTATTTATATTCAATATTAATATTTCCTCTTCGTTTTCTCCCTTTTTCCATAGGAATTGTATTCCCTTAGGAAGGATAGGATATTACCATAATTTTTCTATTATGCCTGACTATACCTTAAGCAAATAATTATATAATTATATAATTATAAACCAACCTCCATTTAGTCGATGAACTGTTTACCAATATTTCTATATTGATGTTTAGCTGCGGATTATCTATTTCATTTCTTCATACAAACCGTTTTTACCATACAACGAGTCATTACCTGTTCCATTAATCATATTACTAGATTAATTTGGTAGATTTGTCTTTAAGATTTCCCCGCATTTTGAAGATTTCGCCTTAATGAGACTAGATAGAGGTTTGCTCTACCTTTTTTGACCTATTTTCTCTCAAACCCCTAATCATCTCCATGATTATTTTTAGTAGTAATCCCCATTTTGTTTTTTAATAACAAGATTTCTTTCAGACCATCTTCTTTTAAATGTTCTTTGTTTTTAACCATAAAAGCAACTATTTTAAAAGTACAATAATTTGAGTACTTTGATCCTGCAATACTATATTCTTCAAAAAAAGGTATTACATGGTTAATTATATCATCAATTCTTGTAACTACAAACTCAGCTATTGAACGCTTTTCATATCTAACTACATATCCGCATTTAAAGAAGTCTACAAAACTCTCTAATAAATCTACATCTCTTAAATCTTGAGCAATAGAAAAACGTAATGAAGCATATAGATTGTCTGTTGTCTTAGATTTATTAATAGCAATAAAAAAATTAGATTCTCCTGTTGAAAATCCAGCTATTCACGGTTTAGAATGCACAAGTGTATTATAGTTATTTACTCTTTCTTCTCTTATAACAGGAATAGTATCAGGAAAAGCCTTTTTTAATTGGTCAGATAAACCTCAATTCATAGATGCCCTTGTATTAATTATTTTTTGTATTCCCTCTAGATTAGTATGCTGTTTTTCTAACATTAAGTTAATAACATTTTTAAAAAGCATATAATCGGAATATTTTTTAGTTAATAAGGGATAATTATCAAAGTGCGGTATAATTACATTAGTTATATCCTTAATAGAGTGAACCCTAAATTCCACTGTAGAATTATTATTGGGTTTGGATACAAGTCCTATACCTCCGAAATATTCCTGTATTTTCAATACTAAAGATCTATCTTTTTCATGCATCTTTAGTTGAATTCTGGACTGCACATTTCATCCAGTTTTATATCTAGAATTCTTTAGCATTGCAATTAGAAAGGAACTTTCAGCATCAAAAATTCCAGTTATAAATAATGGATCTAAAGAATTTTTACAGTTAAGGGGTTTAGATGTAGAATAATTTCTTATTCCACTTGGAATGATATTAAAAACTTTAATGGGTGATTTAGGTTTACTAAAGGATAGACGGATTGATTTAAAAGAGATAAATCTATAAAAAGCTACTAAAATACCTAAACCTATCGCAGATTCTGCTCCGGCTATGGCAATAATATAAATAGCGTATGTTTGACCTAATATATCGTCAAAGCTAAGTGAACTAACCAATACTAAGAATGTAATAGCTAATAGCATTATTTCTATTGAAATAAGCATTAATATTATGTTTTTTCTGTTTAAAACAAAACCAAAAATTCCAATTGTAAATAAAATTAACGATAAATTCATTGTATAAAATATAAAACATTAATGTAGCTATACTAAATTCATTTATTATATAAGACCTTGCACTATCCTGTTGAAAGTTTTTTGATCAACCCTTAGGAGGCATCACATGTAACTATGTTATGCAACTATGTTATGATCAAAATGGTAAATTAAAGTTGAAACTGAATAATGGATAGCGTCTAATATTGGTGCAGGATATATACCAAATAATACAGTAGGTATAACTAATATTAATAAGATTGTAAATTCTCTTTTAGTTAAATCCGGTATACTAAAGGTAAACATTCTTGAATAGGCTCCACCAAAAGCTATTCTTTGATACATATATATAGTGTATGCTGCAGAGAAAATTATAGAAGAACTTGCAAAAACACCAAATAAAGATGATCTTTCAAATACCCCATATAATGATAAGAATTCTCCTATGAAATTTAAAGATAAAGGAGCTCCACAGTTAGCAAGACATAGTATGAAGAATAATATAGCAAATAATGGCATTACTTGAGTAACTCCTCTGTAGAAAGAAATAACTCTTGTAGAAGATCTGTCATATAATACACCTCCTGCACATATAAATAGACCTGGTGAAACTAGTCCATGAGCCAACCCTAAATTAATCGCACCTTCAATACCTTGTATAGTGTTACTGAACACACCTAGAAGATAAACTGCAGCATGAGAAACAGAACTGTACGCAATAAGTTCTTTAATATCTATTGTTCTTAATGTACTAAGACTAGCGTATACAATAGTAATAACACCAATTAGGAAAATTATATAAGTATATTCCATATAAGCTTTAGGTAAAACAGGTAAAATTAGTCTCAGTATACCATATAAACTTAATTTAAGAACAATTGCAGCTAAAATAATACTTCCTCCTAAAGGTGATTCAACGTGAGCCTTTAAAAGTCATGTATTCAGGAAAATTGTAGGAGTTTTTACAGCAAAAGCTATAAAAATACCATAAAATAAGAAAAGTTGTGTTACATAAAGGAAATTTCCTTTAAAAAGAGTATCAAAATCAGTAGTACTCATGATAGATGACATGGCTAATATAGACAATAGTAAAAATAATGATCCAAAAAGTGTGTATAAGAATAAATAAAAACTGGCTTTTACTCTGTTATCTGACCCAAATATACCTATCAATATAAATAAAGGAGGTAAAATAGATTCAAAAAAGATGTAAAAAAGTAAAATATCTAAAACTAAGAAAACCGCTAATAATAAAGTTTCTAATAACAGTATTATAATAACATAAGATTCTACATCTTTTGTTATTGATTTTCAATTAGATACTAATGATATAGGAATAATTATTGTAGTTAATAGAATGAAATATATAGATAGACCATCTACACCTAAATAAAAATCAAAATAATTTATTTCATGGTATTCTTGTACAAATTGAAACTGATTTGTACTAAAATCAAATAAAATAAATATAATTAATGAGATAAAGAAATTTAAAATAGATGTAGCTAACGCTATGAATTTAATATTTGTTTGTGAAACTCCATTATCTCTATTAAATAACATTGCAAGTACACCTAATATAGGAGTTATAAGTAAAGAGGATAACAACATCTATAAAACAAAAAGAATAAATTCCTCTAGAGAGTATAGAATGATTATGTATCAGCTATACTTTAACTATTCACCATATCAAAAATAAGGTAATAAACTCTTTATAAATATATCTATATATAAAATAAATGTTTATTACCTTATCAAAGATAAGGTAATAAACTCTTTATAAATATATATAGTAAATAAATGTCCTAAAAATTGAGAATTCTTATCTAAGACTCGAACTTAGATTAGGATATTATGAATATCTTGTTTTGCCCTTAAACTAATAAGAAATTTGTAATGAAATTTTATAAAACGGCACATTACTACTATAGCATAATACTTTTTTATGAAGTTATAAATTCATATCATTATTGAGCATGTAGATAAACTCGTTTACGAGTAATTAATGATTATTAGTATAAGTTTTCAATTTTTTTTTTAATGGGGCTTTAACATCTGTTTAGTCTTCTCCCCGTTATTGCTCTAGAAATAGTAATTACTAATGCAATTTTCCACTAGATAAATATAATTTGTCTACTGGGGTTTGTTATACTATTATGGATAAAAATGTAACTATCCTTTTGGGATGGTCACCCGAAGGGGGCAGATATTTAAGTCAGTTCCTTCTGGGAGACTAAGTAACAAATTTTACCATTTTCATAACAAGTTAACGGTCATCTAACCATTATTTTCTAATTTTTTTCTAGCCCTTTTTTCTAGTCCCCTGCGGGGCCTTGCCCTGCTGCGGGACAAGCCCGCGAGGGCTAGTTATGAAATAACGTCGAAAAAAAACTAGGGATAGTAATTTCATAGAAATTACGTCGAAAAAAAATAAGAAGCAGCCCCAGTCTTCTTTTCTAAGAAAAGAAGACGCGAGGGCTATTTAACTTTAAAGTTTTTTTCTATTTTTTGTGTCTTAAATCCACAAAAGTATTTTCAAGAACAGTAACACCATACATTACAAAAGTAAAGTAAGAGAAGTATAATACGGTACTTATTTGTCCAAATTCAATAAATGGAGACTCAACGTGTTTAGCACCTAATTGCATTAAGATTAAGAAATTAGCAACAAATGCAAAGAAAGCTGCTTTACTTAAAGGTCTAAATTGCATACCTCTCGATCTACTTACATCTGTAACAGGTAATAGTAATAATATAAGAATAGCTGCGAACATTGCTATAACTCCTAATAATTTGTTAGGAATTGATCTTAATATAGCATAGAAAGGAAGAAGATCAAATTTTTAACTACTGAAATCGTCTTAATTCAAAAAAATTCTTAATTCAAGAAAATTAAAGTAATGGTTTAGATACCTAGTTTATATAACATTTCTTTAATAAAGTAAGGTTTTACTAAATTTATCAATGTATCCATTGATTCTTTAAATATATAAATTCTAGGTTTCTTATCCCTGTTATAATGTATGGATGTTTTAAGATTGAATTTATCTTGTAATGTAAACATAAGTTTATCTACATCTGTAGTACTAAAAGCATAAACGCTTATATGTAACCCATCACCCTGTTTGGATCCATCGTCCATTATTCAGAAGGCTAACCCTCTAGGTGTTAACAATTCATATATGTTATTAGGTACAATTTTCACGTTTAAATTATAAAAACAATCTTTATATACATTAAAACAAGGAAGTTGCATTGTCGTGAAAGATATAGCACTATAAGTTTTTTTAGTTCTATTATCTCTTACTATCTTAGATTGAGGAACATAAGCGTTAACACAAAAAGGTAAAAATATATTAAATACATGATCAAAATATTCTTTATGTGTAACCGCTGTCTGTGCATATAGTAATCTAGAGTTAGCAGTAGATGATCTACGAGAAATGTGGCCATCACCAAGTAATATACCTGTCAATATTTCTTCGACTTCCGTCGGTAATTTAACTAATGCTCTCTCACTAGGAGACAAACGTACAATCCCTTTAGTAGAACGAGCAGCAAATAATATTGGACTAGGTACAAACAATAAAGAATTAAGATCATTTTCATTGTTAAATACATAGAATTTCTTCTATGATAGGACTATATCTTCAATTTAAATTATTAATTAAACTTTTGTTGGAATATTTTTATTAATAAATCATATACCTATAAGTATACTTAATTAAAACTTAATACAAGTTCTCTTAATTTAAATTGTCTCGCGTGTAGTCTCTGAGGATCCTACTAGGATATTTACTCGTCCTTTGGTTTCCTGCTGATTGTCCTAGTTTAATATAACTATACTTTAGTTACCCACACGTAGGATTTTCCAGCATTTAGCGAGATTTTTAAATAACATCTTCTCTAATATCATTCTGGAACGATAGCTGCAGGAGTTTGCATAGGATTTGCCACAACATAGTTTTCACTATCTCCTAATACATTAGGCATAAAGAACACAAATAAAGATAATACAAATATAAATGCAAAGATTGTAATAAGATCTTTAAATATTAAATATGGAGCAAAAGGCATTCTATCGTAGTTTCCAGATACACCTAAAGGATTTCCTGATCCAGCTGTATCGTGTAAAACGATTAAGTGCATTAGTGCTAAAGCAGCTAATACGAAAGGTAAAACGAAATGTAATGAGAAGAATCTATTTAATGTTGCATTGTTAACGCTGAAACCTCCTCAAATGAACTCAACAATATCTTGTCCTACTCAAGGGATAGCACTCATAAGGTTAGTAATAACTGTAGCACCTCATAAAGACATTTGCCCATAAGGAAGAACATACAAACTTACTTATTATTAATATATTAACAATAAGCTAAAATAACTTTGAATTCGTATATTTTATTAGTTAAACACATCTAACTAAAAGTTTCGCCTGTACATTAAGCAGCATTTCAGCCACCCATTAGTGACCCAGTCTGTAGCGACCCTTTATATGGCCGACGGTCTTAAAGTTTATTAAGCTTCTTTAACCGTATTCACTAATATCGCCAAATAATATTAAATATTATTCTATAACCCCGTCGGGCTATACCACTTTAATCTTTTTTTTTTTATAAAAATTGCAAAAAGATTTTTACTCATGGGACTATGATTTATATAAGAATATAAATATAAATTTTAAAATGTAATTTTTAAAGTATAGAAACAATTTTTAACGAAAAAGACCTATTTATTACGAGACGTATCTTCTACTATTCATTGTCTTTTTACCAATTTCTTTTCTGTCTGTAATGCTCTCCTAATGGTTTTTTCATTACAGTTAATAGCTTTAGCTGCTTCTAAAATAGTAGGATATTGACCGTAAATAGTTCTATCTAAGTTGTACAACACAACAGGTCTTGTGTTAACTATACACTTTTTCTTAGTTTCATCTGACATAGCAGGTTTAAGTAAAGCTTTTTCTCTAATTCTTTCTATTGTTTCATGAGACAAATTTTTACCTTTATTTAATTTACCTATTTGTTCCCGTCTCGCATCACTATAAATATCTTTCATCTTTTGACGATCAATTTCAGTGTGTTTATATCCGAAACTAGAACCTGCTTCTGTTAAAATATTGTAATTAGGCACTAATAATTTTAAGTATTTATCTTCTAAATGCAACAATTCATGGTTATTTTCTTTGGTAACAATATTAGGATATAAATCTAATACAACAAAAGCAAAATTTTTCAAATCATACTTTTTAATGGCTAATTTAACTATTTTGCTACCCCTAAAATAAATAACATGGTTGCAGAATCTAGCATAAAATCTACCAGTTGAGGCAGAACCTATGTAATAATCTTTAGTTGTTTTATTAATTATCATATATACACCACTTAAACCTCTAGTATCATTTAATATTTGTTTTCTAGTTTCTTCTAAATTTAAATTTTCATAGCAATACACAAGGTTTAAACCTAATTCATTAATAATTCTTTCTAGTCTTTCAGACATTATAGTACTATTTGAAGAACTACTTGTAGAATATCCTCTTTTTACTATACTTTTGTTAAATAGTCTTTTACTATTTACTTTAAAATTCATTACATTCTTTTTATTAAAATTTACATTTTCTTTATTACTTATATCAAACCATTTTGGGCTATGTTGGTAACCCAGGAAAGCTGTCTAAATTTCCGCTAACTATCCTTTTATTTTATCTGAATAGCGCGCCTGTACTTTATCAAAATATTAGTCCCCGAGACACGCTAAATCTCTTTATAATATTTCTCATTTAAAGCCTTGTGTATAACAAATTTGTTATAGAAATTTCCGACTGTACATTAGATATCATTTCAGATACCCACAGGTGACCCAGTCTGTAGCGATCCTGTATAGAACCGACGGTCTTAACTTAGATATCAAGTCTTTAACCGTATTCACCCGCATTGCCAGATAACTAGTAGTTATCCTATACCCCTGTCAGGGTATACTATCTCACAGTAATATCTTATTACTAGTATATTTCTATATACATATTGCATATACTTTTATTAGAGACGGACTTTGATTTTTAATTTCATATTAAATGTATCCAATAAATTTATATTTCATCTCATCTATTATATAAGGTTTAACTATTGCAACTAAATCAGTCATGCTTTCTTTTCAAATACTTATTCTTCATTGATCTGGATACCCTGTTTTTACAACAGTACATTTAAGATTATATTTATCTTTTAATATATCACATAAAAAAGTACATTCTTTAAAAGTAAAACTATTAGTTGCAATGTTTATACCTTGTTTTGCTTGTCTAGAACCATCTTGCATGATTCAATGAGCTAAACCTATAGGAGTTATATATTCTCCTATTCAGTTAGGTATAATTTTTGTTTTTTTTCCGTTTACGTCTTTATAAAAAGAATCATAAATTCACAATAATGAAGTAAAAGTATATAGAGTTAATCTGTAATTAAACCTATCTTCCAACTCTTTTGCATTGTCTTTATCAGATTTTTTTACAAGATGAGGAGTGATATTAGAACAATAACCTAATTTATAAAAATATAAGGTAAGACTATGAATATAAGCAGTATTATTTATTCCTTGCTCAATACTAAATCTTACACTTGGAGATGTTTGACCTTTAATTTGGTCTGCCCACCAGTCACCAAGCATACCGCATATTATTATAGATAAAACCTCCTTATTATGTGGACCTATTCTATATAACGCTTTAGTTCTAGATTTACTGAAATAAGATGATGAGTTATATTGGACACATTTATTATGAGAAATTAACATTCAATTTGGCCACTTATCTTTAGCCATCATTAAGATAAAGATAACAGTACCAATAGTTCATACTAGAGTTCTAGGTGCTCTATATGATCCATAGTACATACCTCTACCAATGTGTAAGTAAACAATGAAGAAAAATGCTGAAGCAGTGTTACTATGTAAATAACGTATTAATCACCCGTTGTTTACATCACGCATAATATGCTCAACACTATTAAATGCTTCTGCTACACTAGGGTTGTAGTGCATAGCTAAAGTTACACCAGTAACAATTTGTATAACTAAACAAAAGGCTAATAAAGAACCAAAATTTCACATGTAACTTAAGTTTATAGGTTGTGGTGAATCTACTAAGTATGAATTCGCTAATCTTAAAATCGGATGACTTTTAAATAATCTCATTTATTTATTTTTTTTGCTTTAATCTTATTTTCATTTAGTAAATTATGTTAACAGTTACACTGTTTTATTACTATTTAACGGATTTATTATAAACCGTTAAATCTTTTATAAATTTCCTGTTATTGTTTATATGCATAAGTATATAGCTAATGCACTCTTATTAAGTTTTATATTTGCTAGTGGAAAGGGTAAAGTTTTATAGGTGAACTATTCATCTAACTATAAAACTTTAGGGTCCTCTATGATTATTAAACTTTAGCATGCTCTATAATTATTAAACTTTAGCATGCTCTATAACTATTAAACTTTATCATGCTCTATAACTATTAAACTTTATTAGAGAGAAATATATTTTTTGGCTATATCAATAATAAATTGATTAAGAAATTTGGTTTGGTTTTACATATGTAAAATAACCTTGTCTATAAATAAGAAGTGTCAGCATCATTTGTGTAATGGATATTATAGGACTCCCATTCCGTAGGTTCTTAAAAAAGAGTAAATGATCAACATTTCTTTTTTATTTCAAATTTTGTTTCTAAAACGATCCTTACGAACTTATTAGTTCTGATGAGGTAAACTCTCACCTGATCTAATAGGGTCCTTAGGGTATCCCCTAAGCCTCCATGGAATGGTTTTCCAAGGAAATTTGAAGAGTTTCCCTATACTTTCCAATACTACTTTTCTTCAAGAACAAAATGAAAAGAACTTTTCATTTAACCTCCTATTCAACCAGGAAATAAAATTTTTTTAAACTGAAAATGAGTATTAATGGCGTTAATAATAAAATTTGGCGTTTGATCTTTGATCACTCCCACCAAATTTGAAAATGACCCATCTCGTACCCGCAACGGCTACTGCGATGGATCGGACCATGAATCCTCACGGTGACTTGGCGATCAAAAAAAAGAAAAAAAAAATTAGGCTGAAATGGGCGTTCTCTGGATCAGTCAATATGATAGGGAAAAATACCCTATTTATATCAAAAATAAAAACGAGCATTTTTCCTCCATAGCGAGGGATTTTAAGGGGTAAATTTTACACCTATACCCGCCGCATCGGAAATAATATTATTAAACCAAAAGGCTTTTGATATCCGTTTAAACTTAAATAGAATAGTCATAAGGTGTTTTCTATAAACAATGAAAGCCTTTAAAATGAATCGAACATTTATCAGAATATTAACAGTATTCCGCTCTACCATTGAGCTATAAAGGCTACTAAATCATATAATATTATATCTAGTCCCAACAGGGGTTTTATAATGTTTCTTCCTTTTCATATCCTTATTATATAATTATCCTTCGCAAGAAGTTAAAAAATAAGTGGTTTGAACACTTAATATTCCACGTGTAAAACAAATGTTCTCTTCCATGAGCAAATTTCTTTTTTTTGTTGGGCTTTACTAAACATTTGTTTATCTTCCCTTCATTGCTCTAGAAATATAAATCTCCTTTGCAATTTTCCAGCTTACTATAAACTTATTTACTGGGATATGTTATACTATTTTGCTACACTAATTTAAATACTAGTGAGCCGTTTTCATAACAAGTTAATGGTAATCTAACCATTATTTTATATAAATCTGTAGAGAGTTCTTAGATAAATTTTATCCTACTATTGTTCTTGTAATCAAGATAAGAATTTCTCTAGAGATACAGATTCTACAACGATAGGCATAGAACTGTGTAAGATACCACAAATTTCTGAACATTGACCATAGAATGTTCCTAATCTGTTAATTAAAACAGAGAATTGATTTAATCTACCTGGGTATGCGTCACATTTAACTCCTAATGCTGGAATAGCAAATGAGTGGATAACATCTGCAGCAGTAAGTATAAATCTAGTGTGTGTAATTTCAGGAAGGATAACTCTGTTATCTACTTCTAACATTCTTAACGCTCCATCTTCTAAATCAGATTCAGGTACTAAGTAAGAATCAAACTCAACAAAATCTCCATCACTATTTAAGAAATCTGGGTACTCATAACTTCAATATCATTGGTGTCCCTCTGCTAATACAGATAATGAAGGATCTGTAACTTCATCCATTAAATATAATAATTTAAAAGAAGGAAAGCTATTAATACTAAGATTAAAGCGGGAGTTATAGTTCAAATTAATTCGATTAATGTCAAAATATTGGACTAAATCTTCTGGGTCTTTACCCAGTTACGCATATAGTCTCTGAGGATCCCCTTTTTTTTTATAAAATGGGTTTCCTGCTGATTATTCATTGTTACATCCTACCTCTGTATGTAAACTGAAGTCTAACATAGAGGTCCTTATAGGTAGAGCTATCACATATATAAAATATAGTATCTAAGGCTTTAGAAGTTTCCAGCATATAGCGAATTTTTACTCATAGTTATTCAAAATTTATGTAGATGAAAACTTATATCTGTCTTTAAATATAGCCCCTGATTGCATATACCTAATAACAGTACTACCACTGATACCTAAGAATTTTGCAGCTCTTCTAGCTGAAACAAAACTACCTATTAATTCAAACCCTTTTGAAGAAGATTTTTCATAAATATTAACAGGGTTTCCATGTGTTTTACTCATTTTATCTTTAGTTTCACATGAATGTTTTCTATTTAAAGCTCTTTGTCTCATAAGCTCTTTAGTATCCTCATTGTGGGTTTTTCCATATAGAGGGTTGTTTTCACCTGCTTTACTTAAACTCATTTTTTTCTTAGTATCTTTATTCACATTTGACAATTTGGTATTATATTGATCTTGCTCTTTATTAGTTGAAGTAGAATAAGTCCGTACAGGAAATAAGAATTTATGGTTTAAGGGGTTTATAGCACTAAATTTTGAGTACTTTTGAGTAGGCACATTAATACCGTGGTTAAGATATTTGTTACTTATAGGTGATTTAGAACTATCAAAATTTTTAATAATAGCTCCTTGTATTCAACCTACACTAAATAAAATAGCAACTAAGTAATACATAATATTATCATGTAATTCTACTAAAGCTTCCATTTGTGGGCTAGCACTATCTTGGAAGTAAAGTCCTCAAGCTCTAGGTGCATCACATATAAATTCGCTTGATATAGTAAATAAAAAGCTTATACCTAGAAAAAGAGAACTTAATATACCACTACTTTGTAATGGTAAGCTAGTAAATGCGTGAGGTTTAGGTGGGCTATGTAATGCTCATTCTAATCCTGGAGCACATTTATCTTTAAGTATACGTAAGTAATCACTAAATAATTGAGGAACGGCTCAAGGGTATCCAAAGATAGCTTTACCTTTAACAAGTTGTAAGTATACAATATGTAAGAATAATGCTGTAGCAGCTACAGAAATTATAGAACCGATACTACTAATAAAGTTTCAACCTGTAAAAGCATCAGGATAGTCACTAATTCTACGTGGCATACCTTGTAGTCCTAAGAAATGTTGAGGAAGAAAGTTAAATTACGTTTAAAAACCGGACTATGTCTTGACCATAAATATATGGCCTCTTTCGTGTAGTCTCTGAGGATCCTACTCATAATTACAATTATTTTGGTTTCCTGCTGATTATCTAGATATACTTAAGATTTTTAAACCATCTACTGATTGGTACTTAAGCCTTGTGAGAGTTCCCAGCATATAGAAAGATTGATAGGGGCTAATTTATTAATTTTGAGTTTCATTACGCGGTAAAGATTGTAATATTCAATTTTCGTCATTTATGGATGTATATTTATTTGTGTCTAAGTTCTTTTTAATTAATGTCCATCTTACTTTAAAATGTTGTCTAGCAGCATTTATAGAAGGGAATATTAATTCCTCATTCTTTTCATTATAACAAAAAACTAGGGCTCCTCCTATACCATACTGAGGAGATAATTTACCTTTTAAACCTTTAAAGGCATTATCATTTTTTAAATAAAATTCCTTTATACCTTCGCTAATAGCATTTTTGGTCTCATCTGAAGTAGTATATCCAAACTTAGGATGATTCTCTTTTCTCAAAGTTTCCTTTAACTTATTTATGGTATCAATACTATGAGTAAATCCGAAAGAGCTTCCTGCAATCTTTAATATGTTATAACTTGGCTCGTAATGATCGATTCACTTTTGTTCTAATTTTACACATTCTATTGCGTCTTTTTCACAAAACTCCAAAATACCTAAAGAAAAGTTATTAAGTCCATATTTCTTCATTGCTCTTATGAGTATTGTTGTACCAATTTTATCAGAATTTGCGTAATAAAAATGACTAACCATCCTTTTAGATAAATTAATACTACTACCTACATACAAATCATTGGTTACGTCATTGATAAATAAGTATACTCCAGATTTGTTTTTTAGCTCTTTGTAAATTTTTCTTTTACTTTCCTTAAGGTCTTTAAAATAGATGACAAAATTATTTGGTGAACTACCATTATTAGGACTCCCATTTGAAATATTTCTATTACATGCGTTTTTAAGCTCAAAACCTCTTCCATTTAACCTAACCCCAGTGAATAAAACTCAGAAATGAGCTTTAGAGTAAAGTGTTATAATCTAATCCTAAAATTTTAGGAATTCAGAAGTATCATCCACTAAATAAGGCAAATACAGCACCCATACTTAAAACGTAGTGGAAATGCAAAAATAATCGTGATTATTTTGTGGACTATATCATTATCTAATTTTGGAGACAAATGGTACTTTGTGTCAAAGCGGGTTTCTATATTGAATTCAGTCCAGAATAAAATCTGAATATATTTTAAATTCTATACTGTTTTTATCTTCATTCTTATAATCTCTAACTTCTATAAATCGTTTTATCTTTGAAACTCTATAAAATTTAAAGTCAGAATATAACCTATTTTGCATAAAATAATCATATAGAAAAACCATACCTTTAACTGATTGAAATTTAAATGTTATAGAATTATGTGATTCTCTAAAAGCAACAGATGGTTTATAATGAGGTATAACATTATCTAAATTAAGT